>OX637662.1:6560313-6723290 GCA_951802225.1 Euspilapteryx auroguttella
TAAGTTTTAGTAGGATAAATACTGATTTTCAGAGAAGGGGGTTATTTTTTAATTTATTCAATCATTTAAAAGAAGAAGCGAGACTACCTATTTCTAGGTTTTTTTATATAATTTAAATCAGAACATATAACAACACTATAATCACTCACCTCTGTTAACAGCAATGCTAGCGCCATCCTCGAAAAAAAATTATATCTTCTAAACTAAGGCAAATATCAAAAATGTGGCATATTTTTAGGGCACTGTTGTATAGCTTTTAGGTTAAAGACCAAAGAAAGATACAAAGTTTTGCTAAAAGTGAACACTTTTGGCAACAATTTGTGGATTATTACTTTTACTTAGGACTTCTTTACTGTTCTCAAAAAATACTAATCAAGATTATCTAGTGTCATACTGTGCCACATTTTTGATATTTGCCTTGGTTTAGAAGATATAATTTTTTTTCGAGAATGGCGCTAGCATCGCTGTAAACTGGCTCTTAAGAATGACAATGCACCTCTATAAAAGTTAAGTGCTCAATGGTTAATAAAAATTACCCTGTCAAAAGACGTTGTATTTATGTACTGTTTGTAATGTATATCATAAAATTTACGTCCTCAGCCTTTTTTATTGATATTTTTTGTTTCAATTCGTTAATGGACCGGTAATATTTAAACTGTAATAAAAAAAAATAGAACTGTACTTTTTTTTCGCAAAGATAATATTACCGTTCAGCCTTGTTTTTTTTTTTAGCATGAGCTTCAAATACAAAACAATTTTTTTTTTTTCAAAATAAATTTTTTTTAAAGATTTTTCTATGAAAGTTAAATTTTAAAAAAGAAAAATTGTATGGAAAAACCATGCATTTTTTCTTTTTACAGATTAAATATTACCAGTCAAGAGACCTAAATCTCTGGTTAGAGCTGTGTTTTACATTAGTTTCTGGTTGACTTCTTCTTTCTTTAAAAAGAAAAGGAGAAAGTAAAAAAAAATACAAAATTGTTAATACTGATTCTCACTGTTGATTTTCGTTCCCTAACTTAGAGTAGTTAGTTAACCATGAATATAAAATAAAATAATGAATATAAAATAAAATAAAAGGTTTTAACAACATAAACAAAGCCGAAACCAGAGATTAGATTATCCCTTGTTATATTAACTAATTTAGCTAAGGGGCATTTGGGTGGTTACAGGGTTTTAAAAACAATATTTTTTACTTAATGTACATACAGGGTGTTTCTGACAAGGCGATAATAAATCAAAGGAGGGATTCTGCTCACCATACCTAACAACTTTCCCAAAGCAACATGGGTCGAAATCTCAAAACAAAAATCAGCCGTCCCGTACATTGACCCCGTCAGCTGATCGAACCAATGTATGGAACAGCTGATTTTTTTTTGAGATTTTGACCCATGTTAGTTATGGTGAGCAGAATCCCTCCTTTGATTTATTACCGCCTTGTCAGAAACACCCAGTATAATTACTTAACAAATTATAATGAAATATTAAAATTTTACGTATACTTACTTAAGAAATTATAATCATACATTTAGTCAATATTGGTTTTGTGACGATTTAGGACTAGGTTTTTTTTTTTCAAAATAAAAAAAAATTTAGAGGATACACGCAAAATGCGATTAAAATGCAAAGAAGATTAGAGTAAAGAGTGGAGAGGGGTTAATATTCGTTATTTTAATAATTCGAGAGTTTACTAAATCTAGTTTTTTTTTTTTAAATACACATTAGTTTGTGAGTGAAATTTATTAATATAAAATTTTCGTTAGTTTTTTTTTTAATATTATAGACAAGTATCACGTCATACTATACTTACTTGGTTTGCTTTTAAAAACTACTAGATGACACAGCAAACTTCATACCGCCAACCGCCTTGCGTTCGGAATTTTTGAGAATATTCTATAGCCTATGTCACCCGGATAGTGTAGCATCCCAACAGAAAAAAAAAAATTCAAATCGGTTCAGTAGGTCAGAGCCTATTAAATGCCAAAAAACAGACAAATAATCAAACCTTTCCTTTTTATAATAATAATACCGCATTATTCATAAAGAAACAGCAGGTTTTTTTCTTTACTGGAGGTCTACTAATCTGGTTTTTGTTGAAAAGTAAATACGTGACATCCAGTCTAAATTGACATACGTCAAATAACTAAAATGCTTAGTTTTTTTTTCAATGAATAACAGGGTTAGTATGGAAACTAAAATTACATTATTTCAATTAAAAACAATAGAGTATTCGACAATGGCGATATAGTCATGAGTCATGAGTCACGTGATGTGGCTTATAGTGAGGAGCTAGAGACATGCAGGATCCAGAGCTAAACATATCTTCCGAAGTATGGAAGAGATAATGGCAACATTCAAAAACTGAGAAGACTCAATTGTATGTGCCGCCACTGGGGATCGAAACCACGGACCCCCCAAGTAGGAGCACTATACGGGTATAAAACTTACCTTTATAGTATGACGTGATACTTTATTAAAAACTTAAATTTTGGTACACGTTGTTCTTAATTTCCATGAAAGTTAGTCCTTAAATCTAATTTAATTTCCCTATTAACATTTATTTATAGATAGTAATATTTTTTAAGTTCGCGTTTTATTAGCGTTTTAATATTACTAATTTATTATTTATTTAAACTAAGACACACTCATGACAAGCGGGTTTATTTTTATTTTAACGGCTTTATTGATGAAACTCATCGTAAATAGCTATGTGACTAAAGATGACTAAAGATAGGTTTAATAATTAAAGAAAATATAATTATAGTATCAACTTTTCGTCAGAGTTAATTTACTCAAAGAAACAATGCAATTATAACCCAATTGTCATTATCATGAGTGCTGCTAAAGTAAATACATAATTTTATTCATTGGCATATACTTATCCTCTAATGATTACATAACAGTCAATATAAAAGGTTAAAAATGACAGTTTTTTTTTTCTCTGTCATTTAAACAACACTTAATGGCACAGATAGCCTTTTTTTTCAATAGTTTTAATCAAGAAGCTTATATTTACTCAATAGCAGAAACGGCGTACCGCCTTAAAATATAAAATTTACACGGTCACATTATAAATTATAGCCTATGTGTTATGCTGTTGTAAAGACTTACTACTGTAGTTTCATACAATTTCAATCAATACTTTTTATGTGAAAGTAGAAAAAACAAAAAAAAATACTTCGTATATTGGCCATATTTTTCGACGTTATGTTTAGGTCTTGCAAGATTTTTTTTTTTTACCTACTGTTTGATGCTTTTCAAGAAATATATTTTTTCGTTATTTTTAATTACTTATGTTCAACCTCGTGTTATAATATAATTTTTGAAGACTTAGAAAGGAAAGCGAAATAAAAAAAAAATGTTTTCCCCAGATCGAAACTAGTTTTAGATATAAGCTTATTAATTATAATGGGATAGTTTTTTTTGTAGATTTACATAGAACATCGATACTCCACCGTGCAACCAGTAATTTTTCTTTAAATCTAAAAATGTATAATTATACTTTAACTATTGCCAAAATTAAAATGTCTGTAACCTAAGAAAGTCATCTATTTACAGAATAAAACATTATATTAATTAAAACGGGAATGAACACAATAAAGTTTTAAAAACTAAAATAATAGAAAAAAAAAACATACTTTTGTATGTGCCAGTTTCTTTGTCACGCAGTATACTTTTATAATACAATTTTTAATTAAAAAAAAATGGTATTGTTATTGTAGCGTAGATTCGACCAATTAGTTAAAGAGTCAAATTTGTCCGTCATTTTGCCTCTATAGGGTTGTAGGCTCTATGGTATATAAAATGAAGATAAGAAATTAAAATAATCAAAGATTTCAAGTATATATTGAGAAATTAGCTATAAAAAGTGTTTGAATAAAATTATAATATAAAAAATTAAGATTTATCTATCCACTCAATTAACCACGTTAAACAGTACAACATAAGGTCGAATTTACGTCCATGACAAAAATTCGTAGATCACTTTGTAAATGAAAAAATGAATGTGGGTAGGTCAATGTGCCAGCTAACTGGAAAATGGTTCCGGTTTTTTCGTTTTTTTTTTCTAAAATAGGTCTTTTTCTTTGGTAATACAGTCTAGGGGCCACGAGACCATAGTCACATCTCTTAAGCTCTCCTAGACCGCCACTGTAGATACCCTAAGAAAAGCAGCAATGGTTATCGAATACTGTTATTGAATTTATTTTTTTATTTAGTTAAGAACTTTTTACCGAGTAAAAAAATATCAAAAAAATGCACTTACGCGTACAAGGAAACTGGACAACCTCAAAACAAATCATGCACCCTGTGAAATACCGACAGCTCACGCTATTTCTTGGTTACGGTCACGTACATCGGCTCACCACCTTCTTTCCGCTGCTGCGGGACATTCTGCTGCAACATTTGTTGCGACTCGTGTTTCTGCATCATCTGTTGCAACATTTGTTGCTGCAGTATTTGTTGAGGGAATTGTTGCTGCAACATTTGTTGAGGGACTTGTTGCTGCAGCATTTGTTGAGACTCGTGTTTCTGCATCATCTGTTGCATTACTTGTTGATGGGACATTTGATGCGATTCGTCTTGATGCAACATTTGTTGCGGGAGTTTTTGCTGCAACATTTGTTGCGACTCGTGTTTCTGCATCATCTGCTGTAACACTTGTTGCTGCATGAACTGATGAGTCTCATTGTGCTGCAACATTTGTGGCGGGACATTTTGGTGCAACATTTGTTGCGAGACGTGTTGCGGCTGCTGTTGCAGCAACAGCGGCAGGTTGCGAGTCATTTTGTTGACGCTCGCGTAAATCGGCGGTGGCTGGAGTGGGTTTGTGTAACCTGGGAGGAAAAAGATTAGGTTATTGCATGGCTTGCTACATAAGCTGAGTCGGCGCCATTTTGCGCCCATAACACTGACAATACATTTGTTAATTTTATTATGTTACGAGCTTTCCCGGCTTACTTCGTTACGCCATAGAATATAAGATACTACAAAAGACTTGGCTCTATAGACTATGTTCTTTTGACTGCCCAGAATGGCCGAAAAAAAAAACAAACAACAACAACAAACCACCTGTCAAAATATGTAAACAACGGAAAAAATATTGCACCTTGGGTTATATTATTCGAGTTAAGGTAAGCCCATGACACTCGGGGTTAATGTAGCTTCCTACCAGTGAAATAATTTTTCAAATCGGTTCAGTATTACTGGAGCCTATTCGTTACAAACAAACAAACAAATCTTTCCTCTTTATAATATTGGTATAGATTTGTGTTTCTTTTGTATGTTTTGTACGCGCAAATAAAGATCTGTCTATGTCTATTGCAAATTCAACTAAAATTCCAAACGCTAAAGTTTGTGATCTTTGTTTAATCTTTCACGTTAAAATTACGAATGTATATTAAGAGTCATAGCACAGCTAAAGTAGCGCCATCCGCAAACAAAAATTATATCTTCTAAACAAAAGAAAATATAAAAAATGTGAAACAGTATTCCACTAGATAATGCAGCCTAGTATTTTTTGAGCACTGTTGCATAGCTTTTAGGTTAGAGACCAAAGAAAGCTAAAAAGTGTTGCTAAAAACTGGCACTTTTGGCAATAATCAGTAGCTTTCTTTGGTTACAACAGTGCTCAAAAAATAAAAGACAGCATTATCTACTGGAATACTGTTTCACATTTTTGATATTTGCCTTAGTATACAAGTTTTTTTTTTTGTCTCGGGTGGCGCCTACTTTAGCTGTGTCATGCCTCGTAATGAAACTATAATAATAAAACATAAACATCAGAATAACACAAAGGCTACAATTTATCTATACCAATATTATAAAGAGGAAAGATTTGTTTGTTTGTTTGTAACGAATAGGCTCCGGAAATACTGAACCGATTTGAAAAATTCTTTCACTGGTAGGAAGCTAGATTAACCCCGAGTGTCATAGGCTATATTAGATTTTCAAAAAAATTAGGGATCCTTACCTAAACTCAAATAATATAACCCAAGGTGCAATATTTTTTCCGTTGTTTACAGTTTGTTGTTGTTGTTTGTTTTTTATTCGGCCATTCTGGGCAGTCAAAAGAACATATTATATAGAGCCAAGTCTTTTGTAGTATCTTATATTCTATGGCGTAACGAAGTAAGCCGGGAAAGCTCGTAAAGAATAAAGCTACTCGAAATACTAATCCTACGCAGAAAAGGTCGCAAGCACCAGCTAGTTATGTTACGTTGGGGTCACCAAATTTTAGTGTTTCGGGCACCCTAAATACAGGTTCTTAAGGGGTCAGCTAACCTGAGCGGGTGGTCTATCATTATTATTCCGTGGATCAGTTTGCAGTAATTAGCTTTTCAAGTGTTTTTGGACACCCTAAATACAGGTTTTACCTAGTAAGGGGTCACCAAACCTGGGGGCAGTCGGTCTATCATTAGCCATTAACAAGAGTTAAATTAACTGCTTCCGTGGATCAGTTTGCAGTGTTTAGCTTTATGTGTGTTTCGGGCACCCTAAATACAGGTTCTACCTAGTAAGGGGTCAGCAAACCTGGCGGAGGGTGCGGCAGGCGCGGGCCGGCGGCGGCCGCGTCTCATGTCTGCAGAGCTGTGTTGATCTCGCGGTGAATCGTTGACTGTAACAAAATACAAGAATAATAATATAAACAAGAGAGACAGCTCATACAGCGGCCGCCATTTTTATATCGATTCTTTATGTGCGCAAGCGCATGTTAAGAGCCAGTTTACCGCGATGCTAGCGCCATTTCGGAACCATAACTATATCTTCTAAACTAAGCCAAATATCAAAAATGTTGCACAGGTATGACACTAGATAATGTAGCCTAGTATTTTTAGGGCACTGTTGTATAGCTTTTAAATTAAATACCAAAGAAAGCTACACAGTGTTGCTAAAAGTGGCCACTTTTAGTAATAATCTGTGTATAATTTTGTTCTTTTAAGTTAGGACTACGTTACTGTGCTCAATAACTCAAATTAAAAAATGTAAAAACCCTCGACTCAGTCAGGCCCTCATCAACTTAACTAGAACTAGAGCCAATCTTCAATACATAGTGGCTGCGCCGTATTAATTATAATTGATATTTATTTAAAATTTATTAACAATATTCAACGCTACACACTCACGCACGCATTTTATATATTTTTTACTCTTGCAACACTGTTCCTTCCTTTCCCATCCCCCGCACCTACAAAGAAAAAAAAAACTCCTACGCAACGCTTCGCAAAACTCACCGCTCGCCGCGCGCGAATTTAGAAAAAGAATTAACTTAAAAAACTCAAATAAAATCATTAAAATGAACTCGTGAACTACATTGGCCGTACATTCCGCGATCCTGGACTCTGAACTATCTAGTGCCTGTGCTAGTGACCTGAAGCCTGGATTTTCGGAAACCACGCACCGCAAGCTCTGGAGGAAAACGTGTTCCCGCAACAAGGTAGGTTCCTGCCCCTCCAAGATTTGGTCCTTCTACCCCGGATCCTTCCTACATTCCCTATTATCCTCCTCTCAATTTACTCACACGCTATTCATTTTACTTTCAACGCAAACTCACAATTATCAAACGCACGCCCCGGCCAACTTAGGTACCTACGCAACGAATCGCGATTCATCGCATTTATTACCTATTATTTTAACGCAACTCAAGTAAAAACGCAACTTATAATAATATACTTTTTGTTTAAATTTATATTTCTCTAAAAAACATTCATTTTCGTACTAGAATCTTATTTAGTTTTCAACGCATCGGAAAAAATATCTACCCACGCATCGCCATTTTTTTATTGCATTCAGAAAACATTTCGCTTCGTTTTAGATTTCAAACTCGCAACAAGTTCTCTTTCCTTCACGCTTGTTTAATTGTTTTTCATCATGTCCAAAGGAAAAAAGAAGGACGATGAATACAAAGATTCATGCAGTGATGAAAACGCCTTAATTAGTTTTCTCGAACATAAAAAACAAAGTTTATTTCTTATAGCTCAAGAAGTTTACAATCTCGGCCTAAAGGTTTCCGATGATTTCTCACGCAATAAATTTTTCGCTAGAATTCATTCTATTGACAAAATACGCTCAGATTACCTCGACACTTTAGATAAACTCTGTATCGAACAATTCAAAGTAAACCCTGACGCTCAGCCGAGTTACTCCAGCGTCAACACATTTGACGAGCTATATTGTTTAATAAAACAAATTGAAACTGGTCTGAGACAAGAGCTAGAGGACAAACATAAGAATGATAATGTAAACATTAAATTACCTCCGCTACAACTCACAAGTTTTGATGGTACTCCTAGTAAGTGGCCAGTATTTTATGAAAACTTCCGCAGTGTTATACACACCAACACACGCTTATCCAACGCTGAGAAAGTTCAATACCTAATAGGATGCCTATCGGGAAAGGCACTAAATGTCTCTTCAGGTATCACCGCTACCTCAGAAAATTATCAAATATTATGGCAAGCACTTTTGGACAAATACCAAAATACTAGAGTACAAGCATCTATGTACCTAGATAAACTCCTTCACCATAAGACCGGCCAATCAGCAGAAACAATTCTAGATAACTTTTGTTCAGCCGAAGCCGCTCTGCAACATTTAAAATTAGACAACTTGTCAGATTTCATTCTAATGCATATTGCACTAAGCAAACTAGACAAACCCACACTTGACTTATTTGAACAAGCTCATAGACATGTGGATATTCCCACATTCAATGACTTGAAAAAATTCCTACAGGAACAAAGTAAACTCTCAAATTTGCACTCTCACTCAAACGCTTATAATAACAACACTCGCACTCATACTCAATATAATAAAATAACGCCTAACGCAACGCCATTTAATAATAAAACTAAATCATTTCACACTCAACACTCTGAACATGCACCTACAACGCAAATTTCATCCAAAACGGTTACTCAGTTTCAACCATCCGTTTGTAAGGTGTGTCAATCTGAAAACGCGCATCCACTCTATAAGTGTGAACGTTTTATAAACTCAAATACTCAAGCCAGAAACGACATCGTTCGCAAATATTCTTTTTGTGTAAACTGTTTAGGTTTTCATAATATATCAACATGCAAATCTAACAACAAATGTTCTATTTGCAACCGCAAACACCACTCGCTATTACATTTTGAAAGAAATTATTTAAATTCTGCCCGCCAAACTGAATCCAATGTTAACATTGATAACACGTCGTATGACAAGCCGCTCGCGCCGTCCCATAACCAACCCGATGTCTATTACCCGTCTCACTCGCACTCGCACCCGCAGATAGCCGCCACCGCCGTCGCTCCGCATCTCTCGTTCGCTTCCGCTCAAACTCATCTTACCGATTCCGTACCGAAACTTTTAACTTCTCGCCCGCCTTTGAACTCGAACGGCGCTGTTGATAACAACCGTGCACATTCGGTTACAATTCCCGCGCGTATTTCAAACAGTGATACAACTGTTTTGTTACCGACCGCGACTGTTAAGGTCTACAATAACAACAAAGAAAATCGTATTCGTTTGTTCTTAGACACGGGATCAATGAGTAATTTTATTACAAAATCTTGTTGTGAACGCTTAAATTTAAAAATTACTCCTGCACACTCAATCGTTAAGGGTATAGGTCAACTGGAAAATCCATCGATTGGTGTCACACAATTTAAAATATATTCTCGCTTCGACTCGCGCTGCTCATACACAGTTAATGCTAGAGTAATCGAAACAATAACTGACTTCTTACCGAACACGGAAATTGATATGAATGACTTAATTCATTTACAAAATTTGCCAATGGCCGATGAACATTATTACTCACCGGGTGAAATAGATTGTTTGATAGGCAACGAATTATTCCCGCTTTTACTCGGTTCTCACAAGATGGCGTCACCTACCTCATCGGTAGTCGGTGTTCAAACAACTCTCGGTTATGTCGCTATGGGTAAAGCCCAATGTCGCCCGCACGCTTCGCTCTCTCTCCACGCAACTACGCACAACTCTGATAAAACTTTTTTATGTCAAACAGAGACGGTTTCACTCGAAAAAATGACTCAACGCTTCTGGGAAATAGAAAATGTTCCAGACAAAAAACATTTAAGTCCCGATGATGTAGCTTGTGAACAAATATTCCAAGATACATACACTCGCGAAGATTCCGGTAGATACACAGTTGCTCTTCCGTTCAAACACTCTCCTGAAAATTTGGGACACTCATACTCTATAGCTAAACGCCGCTTATTAAATCTAGAAAAGAAACTTGACTCCGCTAATTTACGCACCGATTATAACGCAACGATTCAAACATACATTGATCAGGGATATCTCACTAAAGTTCCCAACTCATTTGAAGACTCTCGCTCTTATTACATGCCGCATAGGGCCGTTTATCGTCCCGACAAGGAAACGTCAAAAACACGCGTTGTTTTAGACGCTGGTTGTAAAACGGCGTCTGGTAAATCGCTTAACGATTTATTATATACGGGTCCTATTTTACAAAGCAATATCTTTGAATTGCTTCTCAATTTACGCATGTTTTCAATCGCTATGACCGCAGACATTGAAAAAATGTATTTTCAAGTCAAACTTAATACAAATCACCACTCATTTCAACGCATTCTCTTTCGATTTGATTCGAACGCTCCCATTGACATGTACCAATTCAATAGGGTTTGTTTTGGCGTGTCTAGCTCGCCTTACCTCGCTATGCGCGTTGTTCGTCAGCTCGCCGCAGACAGTCGCGACTCTTATCCGCTCGCCGCGTATGAAGCTGAAAATCATATGTACGTTGACGACTACGCTGGCTCAGTTGCCGACATAGAAACCGCTGAACTTACCTATAAAGAAATGATCGCAATGTTCAAGTCTGGAGGTTTCAATTTAGTAAAATGGATCTCAAATGATACTCAACTCATGTCACGCATATCAACCGCGCATAGAAGTCCGCACGCTATTAATTTTGACGATGACCCCAACGCCGACACCAAAATCGTAGGCATGCAATGGCAGCCTACGGACGATACCTTTCAATTTAAAATTAATATAGATATGCCAGAGATTTGCACGAAACGCTCGATGCTCTCGGTAACCGCGCGCTTATATGACCCGCTAGGTATCATCAGTCCCGTCATCGCTTACATGAAGCTTCTCATTCAGGACTGCTGGAAGTTACAGCTGGACTGGGATGACGAAGTACCAGACTCTATTCACTCAAAATGGACTAAGTTCCAAAAGGATCTACCGCAACTCTCTAAATTAAAAATACCGCGCCATATAGGTATAACCTCGAACACTCGGGTCACTCTAATCGGATTCGCCGACGCCAGCGAGCAATGTTACGGAGCTGCCGTCTACTTACGTGTCGACTCCGATGAAAACGCCGCCGCTCACTCTGTCAGACTACTCACCTCTAAATCAAAAGTATCCACTACGAATAAAACGCTCGCACGATTAGAACTTTGCGCCGCAGTGCTGCTGGCAAAGTTAATCGACTCTGTCCGTTTTGTTCTTAATAAGCGCTGTGATATAAATGAAATATACGCATTCTCGGACTCAACAGTTACTCTTACCTGGATTCATTCTCCCGCGTACAAGTATCATACATTCGTAGCTAACCGCATCGCTCAAATAAATGAGTACTTACCCGCTTCTCACTGGTTTCACGTTCGTGGCGTAGAGAACCCCGCCGACATCGTTTCGCGCCCTGTAACACCTACGGAGTTAGTAAATAACACTCTATGGTTCCATGGTCCGCAGTGGCTGTCCGCACCAATAAACGCCTGGCCTGTGAAAAGATATATTGTTAATCACAATGAAAATACGGAAACACAAGAAATAAAAAATGTAGCTTTTCTCGTACAAACATCAGCTACAACAACCGCTACTCACCCCATATATGATCTCGCAGAACGCTGTTCCACATGGAATAAATTTATTCGCGCATTAGTATACGTACTCCGTTTCGCAAAGGTAATCGCTACCCGAGGTTCCATCACGGTAGATGATTTAGAACACGCTGAACTATATGCATTTCGCTACGCACAAAATGAGCATTTGTCTCACTCGCTCGACGCTATAAAAAATAATAAAGTTTGCCCTAGCAAAGCAATTCTAAAACTCAAACCTTTCATAGATGATCATGGTCTATTACGCGTAGGTGGTAGACTATCTCACGCTGACCTGGATTTTGGACAGAAGCACCCGATATTGCTGTCAGCCAAAGGTCGCATAGTATCGCTCTTAGTCGATCACTTTCATGCATCTAATATGCACACAGGTCCCGCTTTAGTACTCTCGCTCATTCGCCAAAGATTTTGGATTCTTGCAGCAAGAAATCTAATTCGTAACAGGGTACACAAATGTAACATCTGTTTTAAACGCAATCCGCGCAACACTACCCCTCCGATGGGAGATCTCCCCTCCATAAGAGTTTCCCAAGTGAAGGCTTTCGTCCACACTGCTGTCGATTATGGAGGTCCCTATTACGTAACGCATATCCGCCGCCGTGGTATAAAAAGCCATAAGGCTTATATTTGCCTTTTCGTATGCTTGACGACAAGGGCATTACATTTAGAATTAGTATCGGATTTAAGTTCTGATCTCTTTCTCGCCGCTTTCAAACGCTTTATCTCACGCAGAGGCCCCGTCTCTGTCCTTTACAGTGACGGAGGTACCAATTTCATTGGAGCAAAACGCAAGCTCAATGAAATTTATACATTAATACAGTCCACTGATTATAATCAATATTTAACTGAGTATCTTGCGCAACAAAAGATAAAATTTATGCACTCCCCGCCGTTTGGTCCGAATTTCAATGGTCAAAGCGAAACTAATATAAAATCAACAAAAACTCATTTAGCAAAGGCCATTGGAAGTCAGATTCTCACGTATGAAGAATTTAACACAATTCTCGTCCAAGTGGAAGGCTTGTTGAACAGCCGACCCTTGTGCATTTTATCCTCGGATCCCGCTGATCCATCCGCATTAACGCCTAATCATTTCTTAAATGTAACGCCGCTGAAATTTTTACCCGCTGAAAATATTGATGACACTCTCCCTGATAACAGATTAACTCGTTATCAGCTTCTGAATAGAATAGTACAAAGTTACTGGAGACGCTGGAGCATGGAGTATCTTACTTCACTCCAACAACGCGAGAAATGGAACTCACCATCAAATCCTGTGAAGGTGGGAACTGTTGTAATAATAAAAGAACACAACTCTCATCCAATGAATTGGCCGCTAGCTATTGTCTCAGAGGTCTTCCCGGGTAGGGATAATATAGTTAGAGTCGCTAAAGTGAAGACTTCTTCAGGAAGTTATATTCGCCCTGTAACTCGGCTTTGCCCGTTGCCCACTCAATAACTCCTTTTTCATAAAACTTTTTTTTTAATTTTAGTATATTTAACGCAATGTAGAGGAAACCTCTAGGCCCCCCGAAGTTGGCTGCGCCGTATTAATTATAATTGATATTTATTTAAAATTTATTAACAATATTCAACGCTACACACTCACGCACGCATTTTATATATTTTTTACTCTTGCAACACTGTTCCTTCCTTTCCCATCCCCCGCACCTACAAAAAAAAAAAAAACTCCTACGCAACGCTTCGCAAAACTCACCGCTCGCCGCGCGCGAATTTAGAAAAAGAATTAACTTAAAAAACTCAAATAAAATCATTAAAATGAACTCGTGAACTACATTGGCCGTACATTCCGCGATCCTGGACTCTGAACTATCTAGTGCCTGTGCTAGTGACCTGAAGCCTGGATTTTCGGAAACCACGCACCGCAAGCTCTGGAGGAAAACGTGTTCCCGCAACAAGGTAGGTTCCTGCCCCTCCACATAGTATAAAACAAAGTCGCTTCCCGCGTCTGTCCCTATGTATGCTTATATCTTTAAAACTATGCAACAGATTTTGATTCGGTTTTCTTTAATATATGGAGTGATTCAAGAGGAAGGTTTATAAGTATAATACATGCACAAAATAGTAAAAGGTTAGGCGGTACGAAGTTCGCCGGGTCAACTAGTTCAATATAATTGAAGCATCACGAAACCAAATTTCAAATCGATAGGACAAATGGAAGGTGGTTAGATCCTCTCATTCATTTTTCAAGAGCTGATCATCTTCAAACGGCAGATCAGGTCATGGTTACCTTAACATATGACTTACAATATCATAGATGTAAAATGGTACCAAATTTCAAATCGATCGGACATAAGGAAGCAAGTTGTCTAACTAGCTTCCTTAGAGGATCTCCTCTCATCCATTATTCAAGAGCTGATCATCTTCAAACGACTGAATAGGTAATGGTTACCATACCATATACTTTCTATATCATAGATGTAACATGGTACCAAATTTCAAATCGATCGGACATAAGGAAGCTAGTTAAATCCTCTCATCCATTATTCAAGAGCTGATCATCTTCAAACGGCACATCAGGTCATGGTTACCTTAACATATACTTTCAATATCATAGATGTAACATGGTACCAAATTTCAACTCGATCGGACCTAAGGAAGCTAGTTAGATCCTCTCATCCATTATTCAAGAGCTGATCATCTTCAAACATCATCATCAAACGGCAGATCAGATCTTCATCAGACATGGCTAAGAACACTCGGCCTGAAATTATCTATGATACAAAAAAAAACTAAACGAAAATCGGTTCAGCCGTTTGGGCTCTACGATGCCACAGACAGATACACAGACAGACAGATACACACGTTAAAATTATGACACCCCTCTCGGAATTTTCGTTTGGGGGTTAAACAATACTAAGCAAGATTATCTAGTGTCATACTGTGCCACATTTTTGATATTTGGCTTAGTTTAGAAGATATAGTTATTGTTCCGAAATGGCGCTAGCATCGCGGTAAACTGGCTCTTAAGACGATATACGACAGATAAATCAAACGACTGGATGAACAGAGTCTATCTCTTTGATATAGCATACTGAGGGAAAGGGCCAGTCATATGTAAGTCGCCCACATCGTTTACTACATTTTATTGGAAAAAGTAATAAATATTGAATATCTTTTAAATTATAACTTTTAAATCAAATCTGAATTACCAGAATTTGATTTTGTTTATTATCGTTTTTCCTAGGTAGTTTTAACAAAAACTAGTAAGTAATTTCGAAGAATTAGCTATTCCCGTTTTTTGGAAAGGATATCTTTGACGAAATAATGTATCGAGGTTTTTGATTCCACTAGTGATTCTCAATTATAAAAAACTTTGTTATATCCTCAAAAAGGTTATATTAAAATTCCAGATCTTTACCTCCTATAGATTAAGAGAATGACTTGATCTAAAAAACCTTAAAAACTCATATAGCGTCTTAAACACAAGTTCATAAAACTTTCCCTACGCGGAAAACGTGACAGACAAACTGACAAAAGAAAATAGCTTGCCACATGGCAGAATTTATATTTGTTGGGTTTTTTAAACCACAACAATCCAAAAATCAAATTATAAACTTTCCTCTTTATAATATTGGTTTTTAACCCAACAAACTTCGTTACGCAATTAGACCAATAAACAATTTCCCTTAAATACTAAATCCACAAGACAACGCTGGCGCGATGTAGACAATATCGCGCCATCTATCGGTACCTTAAACAAACTCACCCTAATATTATTTTACTTATCTAGTGGCAAAAATAGACTCTAATGCTAATCAAATAAAGTTCAAAACAACTTACCAACTCACCAATATGCCGACCGAGTCTGGTAGCGCCTAACTATTGTCAAAGCAAAATAAACCTTATCTGTATAGTATTTAAGTTCAAAATGACTCACATGTATATCAATCTGCCTGCCGATCTGGTCTCCGAGTGCTTGCAGTACCGTTCTCCGCCTTATCGATTCTAACTACATAACTAGTATCAAGGTAAAATAGGCTCTACTGCTACTGCAATAAGGTTTAAAACCACTCACAAGTTCATCAATCTGCCTGCCGAGCTGGTCCCCGAGCGCCTGCAGCACCTGCCTCTGTCCCTCGTGCGCCGCTAGAGCGAGATCAAGCTGGCTCTGAGCTAGTTTCGCTTCTGCGTCCTGTTTTTGAACCAAAATAGTTAAATTTAGGTACAATGAGACCCGGCGAACTTACCACCACAAATATAAGTTTAAATAATATGTCTATACCAATATTATAAAGAGGAAAGATTTGTTTGTTTGTTTGTAACGAATAGGCTCCGTAAATACTGAACCGATTTGAAAAATTATTTCACTGGTAGGAAGCTACACTATCCCCGAGTGACATAGGCTATATTAGATTTTCAAAATATTTAGGTATCCTTACTTAAACTTAAATAATGTAGGCCAAGGTGCAATATTTTCCGTTGTTTACATATTTTGACAGGTGGTTTGTTGTTGTTATTTGTTTTTTTATTCGCCAATTCTGGGCAGTCAAAAGAACATAGTCTACAGAGCCAAGTCTTTAGTACTATCTTATATTAAATGGCGTAACGAAGTAAGCCGTGATAGCTCGTATAAAATAAAGCACATGATTCAGAATATTTGCGAATATTCTTTGGCCCGTGTTCATCAGGGGATAATGTAGTATTCTGAAATAGAAAAAATTAAAAACCGTTCATAGTTTCGGAGCCATTCCGGTGCAAATAAAAAAGAAATGTTTACTCTTCATAGAGTAGATAGATAGCCGATGCGTACGATTCAAATCGAAGGATGATTCAGAATCAAAAAAAGAAAATCAAAATCAAAAAATCTTTATTCAATATAGGATACAAGATATCACTTATTGAAAGTCAATTAGACTACATCTAATCTAATCGCTATTGATACCTTATTTGATATAATACTATACCAGATTTTTGATTAATACTATTAAAATTGAGACGTCCACTAATGGACATAGGGTCCGCAGATTGTCACAGGGACAAACATTGTGGAGGGAGTTTGCCGTAATCGCCACGCTTGGCTGATAGATTGGCGATCGCTGACATTCACAGAGTTTGGAGGCTACTCGGTCGAGTATGATACTCCCGAGTACTGATTATCCTGGCTCGAGCTGTCTTGTACTCCGTCAAGCATATTTTTCACTGTCACGAAGTCGGAACTCGACTATGTACAGTGGCGGACTAGGAGGCCGTAATAGATTTGTCTGTGGTTCCGTCAGCCCTAGATTGTATTACCAAAGAACAAGAGCTATTTTGCTATACAGAAAAACCGGAAGTGTTACGCCGACGGTGTCCGCCACTGTCCGTATATCACTTTGGAGCGGAGAACGATTTTAAAGTCACATTTTGACATTTTGTAGTGCCACTCCCTACTGCTACTTAAGAGCCAGTTTACCGCGATGCTAGCGCCATTTCGGAACAATAATTATATCTTCTAAACTAAGCCAAATATCAAAAATGTGGCACAGTACGACACTAGATAATCTTGCTTAGTATTTTTTGAGCACAGTAAAGTAGTCCTAACTTAAAAGAACAAAATTATACACAGATTGTTGCTAAAAGTGGCCACTTTGGTCTTCAACTTAAAAGCTATACAACAGTACCCTAAAAATACTAGGCTACATTATCTAGTGTCATCCAGTGGCGCATTTTTGATATTTGCCTTAGTTTAGAAGATATTTTTTTTTGTCGAGATTGATGCTAGCATCGCTGTAAACTGGCTCTTAAACGGCAAGAAATACAAATTTACGATAAAAAAAAAATAAAGAACCTGTTCACTCTTCTTAGACTTGGTGATCTGCGTCAACTCTTCGTTTTTCTGAGCCAACTCCGCTTCAAGTTGGGCCACACGCTGCCTCAGCTGCTCCACCTCTGTAGTTTCGCCGCCTGGAAAACGTAAACGAAGTCATCAAACATCGTGTTGTCTCGCTCTGATGTATTAATTTTGAACGAAGACTTATAGACTGTCGCAATAATGTGCTGTGATAATGAATGTGGTGTGTTTGCATGAGTTTAGCTCAGATTCACCAAATTCTCGTCGGAGTCCACTCGATAACTTTTCGGCTCCAGCGACCATGTGACCTGCCTATTGCCACTTATATGTGTTGAATGAAGTTCTTTCGACTATAGCTCAGAGATCAACGGCGACCGTCGACACCATAAAAAGAATAAGCTGTGTAATCATAAAGCACAATCTAGCTCGCTCTCCTGTTACATATACCATTCCCGGAAATCATACATGCGAAATTGAGTCTTATCACTCAAGCGAGAACTGGTCTTTTAGTTTATCCGTTTCAATCGTGGCCGTTCACAGAGATCACCGCGTTCATATTCGCGTAAAGCGAGAATTTGGAGGAGCGAAATTATGTAAGCGTGTTTCCTCAAGAGGCGATATCGGTCGCGCGATAGGGGTTCAAAAGCCAATCAGGCAGGCTTCGTGGATGAACGAGCGATTTTTATTGGCCCCTATCGCGCGATCGATATCGCTTCTTGAGGAAACACGATTACACGTTCGCAACGAGCAGCGCGTGGCACAACCCACCTCTAAAAGGTCTGTGCTCACTGATTTACCCCGCAAGTACTTGCAGTCTTATATCACAGTATAATAAATAGTACAACGTATAGTACGGGCACTCCCTGCCTCCCTCAGCAAGTGCGCCCCCCCGCGCTCGGTTACCTCCCAGTTACCGCTCAGTACAAATAAAGCAGCGTCGCACGTCTCACCTCACTCACACAAGCATGATACGCGTGCACGTACACGAGTTTCGCCTTTGCGCGAAGCAAGCCCAGGCCCCCTTATGCTTAAACATGGTCAATTCGTATACCTTTACCAGCCAAGTGTCTTGCCCTAGCAACCTCCTCCCTATACTGGTGCAGTTGACGTTTCCACTCGTCAACGTTAGCCGTGCTCTCCTGCAAAGCGGCCGTCAGTCGGAGGTTGTTGCTCTTCAGCGTCGCCAGTTCAACTTCCCACTTCTTTGCGTTCGCAGAGCTGTGGAAGATGAACAAAGACTACTTAATATAGATAATATTTTATTTATTTATTTATTTACACACATACACTTATATATTAATCTATATAATAAATTAGTTCCATTTTCAGATATATATGGAATCAGAAGCCTATTGCCATTTTCAATGATCATGAAAATGAAAATTAATTTGACTTTTTATATCCAATATATATTCTTATATCTATACCAATATTATAAAGAGGAAAGATTTGTTTGTAACGAATAGGCTCCGGAAATACTGAACCGATTTGAAAAATTCTTTCACTGATAGGAAGCTACACTAACCCCGAGTGTCATAGGCTATATATTAGATTTTCAAAAAAATTAGGGATCCTTACTTAAACTCAAATAATGTAGTCCAAGGTGCAATATTTTTTCCGTTGTTTACATATTTTGACAGGTGGTTTGTTTTTGTTGTTTGTTTTTTTATTCGCCCATTCTGGGCAGGCAAAAGAACATAGTCTATAGAGCCAAGTCTTTAGTAGTATCTTATATTCTATGGCGTAACGAAGTAAGCCTGGACAGCTCGTCTTTTTATATTTTTGATATCAATATCTCGAATATTGACGGGACTAATGGACTTCAATCTCCATTTTCATGGTTTCATATTCCGTTGTTTTGGAATGAAAATGGGGATTGAAACGAAGTCGATTCTGGTTATCAAAGTCAAACGATACAGGCGACTCACTTGCTCCCTGTATCGATATCGTTAATGAGTTTGTCTGGGTTAAATTTTGTTAAACTTGAAAAATACATTATATTTTTTTATGTGAAATTACGTAAAATAATTAAAATAAAAGCGACCATAGTCTCATCATTCAATCGTTCTTTTATTCATTACCATAGCGATATTAATTAATCGTTTTGTTACAGCAATACCAATGATATCCATCAACTGATATGTCCAATTTAATTAAATAATTTTCATTCTCGTAATCAGTTCCATTACAATTAAGAACTGCAATAGGCATACATATAGTAGATACTTTTTTTGCAATAAATGAACTTAAGAGTGCGCCACCGTCCACGATCTTTCAGGAACTTTAATGAGAGGTTTTCAATTTGACAGCTCAGAAGAAAAAAACAAGTTTTATTAAGCTGCTACCAGATGGCGCTCTGCCAGGAGCAATAGATCAAGCTGAAATGAATGATTCAATAGCTCAAAATGAAACATAAAAATTAAAATTTAACTGAGGCAGTGACGGAGTTGGTGAAATTAAGATTTATACTTAGCAGAAAATGATCCAATCCAAAGATTCAGTCAATATTCGATCTCCCATTTCTCTTATATTGCTTTAGACACCGCCATCTACCGGCGTATTATGAAACTTTTTTTCTTTTCTGTCACTTTGAAAACCCCTCATTACAACATACCGAATACATCATATTACGCTACGCAGTAGAGCTCTCGACTTTGGTCGTTAACCGTAGGTTCTTTTTTCATAGTTCTTACGTATTCAAAGATAACGGACAGTTTTAATACAGTCTACCGCTCGTTAATGTTTAGATACAACGAACATGGGCGAACGAGTAATGGCGAGCAGCACGAGCAAGGGCGAACTATCTTTAGGATAAAAAGAAAATGCAATGTTTTTTTTTTATGAACTTGATGTTTGGTGCATTTTATTAAATTGTGATAAACGAAATTATTATTATTAAAATTCAATAACTTTTTGGACATGAATCAAATATTTTTTTAGTTCCGGTTTACAAATTAGGTTTAAGGATGGGAAGCCCGGCAACGTTAGGTAGTTACTATAAAGTTATTTGATTATTGTTTTAACAACCGCTACAAAACACGTGGTACTGGAACCAATGTTAAGAAAATAGGCCGCAGAATGTACATTTGCGGACTAGGACGGCGTAACATTTCCGATTTTTCTATATTGCAAAATAGCCTCTGAGTTTAATAATAAATAGTTTACGGCACACGAGACCGTACACAAATCTGTTACACCGTCGTAGACCGCCACTTTACGTTTCATTAAAGTATTCAAAATTATGACGGAAAATTCGCTTGCTCGCTCGCCATGTCTGAACCCGCCACTCGCACTAAATGGTCGTAATTATTTTCACACTGCGTTGATCACAGCAGATCGGAATGATCTGATGCACGCATCTATTGCATTCTTATTGTTACGAAATAAATCTTTAACTGGATTGTTTTAGGATTCCGCAGTCAAAAAAGGAACCTTTAAAGTTTCGCCATACAATTCAGTCTTTTCAGACTTCGAATGTTTATTCTAGCCTGGATGAAATCGAGATTAGTGATAAGGCCGCCTCATGCATTGTTCTTTTAATTGCATTACATTGTAACTTATTCTTTTTATTGATTTGGTGTTTTATTTTGTTTGCAAGAAAGTATTCTCTTATTTTAGCGCTCAAAAATGACTGCTCCGTAGCTCAGTTGGCAGGGATGTGGACTGATTAAGCGTGTGCACCTGGGTTCGATTCCCAGCGGGGCGAACATTGGTATGATGAATATCGTTGTTCGTCTCTGTATATGTTTCGGGCACCCTAGATACAGGTTCTTCCTAGTTAGGGGCTCTGAGTGTGATGTGTTATAAACAGACAAGACGTTTGCTTGAGAGCTTAATGTTCCGTTCAAACGTGGTTGCGACCCGTGATTCGTAAAGGCACGTTAGGCGTGGGTCTGTATAAGCCGCGCGCATAAAGAAAAAATCTGAAAATGGCGGCCGAACGCATGTCATCTCGCTTTTATTATTATGAGGGAAGAGTTCAGACGAGAGACTTAGGCAAAGGCACCACCTCAAGAGCCGGGCCACGTTTAGCCGAGTTTTATGTTTTACTAGCTGACACGGCAAACTTCGTTACGCCACAGAATTGAAAATACTACATAACACTTGGCTCTATAGATTTTGTTCTTTTGACTGCCCAGAATGGGCTTCATAAAAAAAACAAACAACAACAACAAACCACCAACTGTCTGTAAGGACAAAATTCCTTTGCCTGCCCAGAATGGGCGAATTTAAAAACAACAACCACCAATTGTCAAACTATGTAAACAACAGATAAAAAAATGCACCTTGGGCTTATTCGAGTTTAAGTAGGGATCCCTAATTATTTTGAAAATCTAATATAGCCTATGTCACTCGAGGATAGTGTAGCTTCCTACCAGTGAAAGAATTTTTCAAATCGGTTCAGTATTTCCGGAGCCTATTCGTTACAAACAAATAAATCTTTCCTCTTTATAATATTGGTATAGATAACAATAGAAAGTTGCACGTGAATTGCATTTCTCGCAGATCAGCTCGGTCGGCATATTAATGAGTTTTGAACTTTATTTGATTTGCTTTTAGTCGATTTTTGCCACTACTAGCAAAGTAAAATAATGTTAATTGGGTTTGTTTAATGTCACCGATAGATGGCGCGATATTGTCTACATCGCGCCAGCGTTGTCTTGTGGATTTAGTATTTAACGAAAATTTTATTTTGGACAAATTGCGTAACGAAGTTCGTTGGGTTAAATACCAATATTATAAAGAGGAAAGTTTATAATTAGATTTTTGGATTGTTGTGGTCAAAAAAACCCAACAAATAATACAGAGTACACTGTCACTGAAAGTCTTTCATTCATAATCAGTGGCGGAGGCGGACTAGGAGGCCGTAACAGATTTGTCTATGGTTTCGTCATCCTAGACTGTTTTCAACAAAGAACAAGAGCTATTTTGCAATGAGTAAATCTACTAAATTTGATTTTCCAGACGTATTTGCATTTAAGAGCCAGTTTACAGCGATGCTAGCGCCATTCGCGAAAAAAATATCTTTTAAAATAAGGCAAATATCAAAAATGTGGCACTGTATGACACTAGATAATGTAGCCTTTTCGCGAATGGCGCTAGCATCGCTGTAAACTGGCTCTTAAATTGATTATGTTATTATGTATGGGTAATGTGGCGGTCTAGGTCTGCGTAACAGATTTGTCTATGGTCTCGTGCGCCCTAGACTGTATTACCAAGAAACAACAGCTATTTTGCAGTGTTACGCCGTCCTAGACCGCCACATTCAAAATTTTCGTGAACGATGCATAATTTTCATATCTATGATAAAAACTATACTTTAGATTAGACAAAATAACTATACTTTACGCATTGGATAAACCGGTTACATATCATTATAACTAAACTCATTTCAACTATTTTCAACTCAACTACGATCGATTCACATAAGTTCATAATACATAATGGACGATTCAACTAATGTACAACTCAACTAATTTCAAATCAACTAAAATTATTACGACTAATGAACGATTGATCTAATGATCAGTTCAGCTATTGGATGTTACAACTAATGTACTACTCTCCTAAAGTTAAATAATAATAAATTACAAAAAATAAACAATATTCTACAAGCAATCCAAGAGTACTCACATGTGGAATTATTGCAAGCTATTGCTTCAAATCTTTAATCGGTTGATTATTTATTTATATATATTTCGACCTAACTATCTCATAATATAAATAAACGATGATTAAACTACTTATTGTTTTATTTTCCTTCATTTTACATAGGTAGCTATTTGTCCAAAACATAAAGAGTACGCAGAACCGACACGCTACGGTTAGGTTAGCAAGGAGCGACCGAAGGGAGCGAACTTGCGGTATTGTTGTATATATTTACACATGCACGAGCCGAGCGAGCGTAGCGAGCGACCGCGGCAGCGGGCGGCGAGTGCCAGAAACACTCCTCAAGGCGTTTCAATTAGGTAATTAAAAAAACGTCCCTATTTAAAGGCTTTTGCAAAAAATATATAAAGGTACTACAGCCTAAACTGAACGGGAGGAGCAAGGGAGGGGGACTTCTAAAGTAAGGATGACATTTCGTAATCACCTAAGATCATCAGTGGGTATAAATCGTTTGTTAGTACCTACAATATCTATAAGGTGAGTTGATCATTAGTTGAATCGTGCTTTATATGATTCGTTTATTAGTCCAATCGGTTTTAGGTGAGTTGAACATAGTTGAATTAAACGTAGTTGAGTCGTGCTTTAGGTATTTCGTTCATTAGTCCAATCATTTTTAGATGAATCGATTATTAGTTATTCTGATACGTAGGTCATTTGGTCATAGTTGAGTTGAAAGTAGTTGAAATGAGTTTAGTTATAATGATATGTAACCGATAAACCGTTGAACAACTAGGTGGGCAATAGACCTGTTACTTATTTAAACTAAACTCGTTATTTAAACGAAGTTTTTATTAAATACTACACAATTAACTAAATTATATATTTCCCTAATAATCTGCATTTACAGCCTGACAACTTAAAATATGGTTTCGTTAAATGTCGTAACTTAAAACAACAATACACATCACATTCGTGCTAGGATATCCGACATTTAGTTACGCGGAAAACTATTAAATCAACCCGCGTGTCAAGCACAAGCACAACACTGCGACAAGACTTGTAATTTCTAACCGACTTCAAAAAAGGAGGTTATCAGTTTGACCCGTTTGTATGTATGTTTGTCAGCGATTATCTCGCGTTTGGTAGAACCGATTTTGATGCGGTTTTCAGATAAGTATTTGTTACATTTAGGAGAAGGTTTTAGTACACATTTTAACCGACTTATAAAAAGAGGAAGTGCTCAGTTGGTTGATGTATGTGACAATTTATTGAAGGCGGGTTCCATTTTTTGTAAAAAGAAATTAATTATCATCATACATCAGTTGATGAACTTTAAAACGAGTTACAGGATTACGGTCACATTCACATAATCATTAAAACCAATATACGTCCACTATTAGACAAAGGTCTCCCCCACAGCTGGCCACAAGCACAAAGATTGTGGAAGTTTGCCGTAATCGCCACGCTTGGCAGGCGGGTTGGCGATCGCAGTGTGGCTCTTCAAGTATTTCAACGAAGGACGCTGCTGCCCGTCCTTCGGCTGTTCCCTTAGTCGCCTTTTACGACACCCGTGGGAGAAGATGGGGAGGTTGTATTTTTGACCGCTGAGTGCACTTATACAGGATGTTTCTGACAAGGCGGTAATAAATCAAAGGAGAGATTCTGCTCATAATACCTAACAACTTTCCCAAAGCAACATGGGTCGAAATCTGAAAACAAAAATCAGCCGTCCCGTACATTGACCCCGTCAGCTGATCGAACCAATTTATGGAACAGCTGTTATTTTTTTGAGATTTTGACCCATGTTGCTTTAGGAAAGTTGTTAGTTATGGTGAGCAGAATCCCTCCTTTGATTTGTTACCGCCTTGTCAGAAACACCCAGTATATAATTGCAGTGGCAATAATCAATACATAGTATAAAATAAAGTCGCTTCCCGCGTCTGTCCCTATGTATGCTTAAATCTTAAAAGTACGCAACGGATTTTGATGCGATTTTTTTTAATATATAGAGTGATTCAAGAGGAAGGTTTATAGGTATAATGCATGCACAAAATAGTAATAGGTTAGGCGGTACGAAGTTCGCCGGGTCCACTAGTAATAAAAATAAAATATGAATGCACACGCAACAAGGAAACACTCAAATATTCATCAGACTGTGCAATCTGTTAAAGTTCTTGCATATTTAGATATGCGTTGCACTAAAATTTGATTATTTCATTAATACAAAAAAATGGGGTACAGTGGCGGTCTAGGTCGGCGTAACACTTCCGACTTTTCTGTATTGCAAAATAGCTCTTGTTCTTTGGTATTAAAGTCTCGGGCGCACGAGACCATAGAGAAATCTGTTACGCCGTCCTAGACCGCCACTATCAATCATATCATCAAACAATCATAAAAAAAAGATCGCCTATTTATATTTTCTTTTTATTATTTTTGCGTTTATAACTTACTAGTCGACCCGGCGAACTTCGTACCGCCTAACCTATTACTATTGACTGCTCCGTGGCTCAGTTGGCCCCAAGGAACCCACGTGCCAATTTTCTGCTTTCTACGCCCAGTAGTTTAGGCTCTGCGTTGTCTGTCAGTCAATCAGTCAGTCAGTCAGTCAGTCAGTCAGTCAGTCAGTCAGTCAGTCAGTCAGTCAGTCAGTCAGTCAGTCAGTCAGTCAGTCAGTCAGTCAGTCAGTCAGTCAGTCAGTCAGTCAGTCAGTCAGTCAGTCAGTCAGTCAGTCAGTCAGTCAGTCAGTCAGTCAGTCAGTCAGTCAGTCAGTCAGTCAGTCAGTCAGTCAGTCAGTCAGTCAGTCAGTCAGTCAGTCAGTCAGTCAGTTAGTCAGTCAGTCAGTAACGGAAGAGTTATATATAAATATATTGATTGAAGTAGGATATCAGAAACTGACGACGATATTGAGAGGAGTAATCGCGTTCTCTTTGTATAGTCATTCATTACGACAGACCTAAAATCAATTACTGCTCCGTAGCTCAGTTGGCAGTGATGTGGACTGAGTAAGCGTGTGCACCCGGGTTCGATTACCGGCGGGGCGAACATTGGTATGATGAATATCGATGTTTGTTTTCGGTCTGGGTGTAATGTTCGTCTCTGTATATGTTTCGGCACCCTAGATACAGGTTCTCCCAAGTTAGGGGCTCTGAGTGTGATGTAAAAAATAAAAAATATGTATATATATATATATATATATATATTTATATATATATATTTAGTTCAAATATCAATACTAAGTATATCGAAAGGTGACAACAGTTGTATAATTTTCGTGAAAAAGAGTTGTCTGGTCATTCTGACAAATTGAAATATTTCTTGCACATTCACATATTTAACTCAAAACTGGCAGATTCTTAAGCAGCCTTAGGCTGACATTCACAGTGTCGCGGAGTTGAACACAACGATCGAAAGATCACCCGTGACCTCCTTGCCAACAGCCGAGGAGGACACCGGCGGGGTTTTAGTGGGTGCGAACCACACATAACCCTGCGGCTCCCCCCGGCGCTGCAGAGTACTCGTTAGGAGTTTCCCTGCCAAAAAAAAAAAGAAAAAGGCTGACATTCACAGTCAGTGTTTGGAGGAAACTCGGTCGAGTATGATACTCGGACAAGTCGTTCCCGAGTACTGATTATCCTGGTCGTCCTCCGTCGAGCGTATGCGGCACTGTCTTGAAGCGAAAATTCGACTCTGTTTTAAAGATTTAAGCATACATAGGGACAGACGCGGGAAGCGACTTTGTTTTATACTACAGCTTGGCACAGATAACTAGAAAAAAATGGGGCGCAACTTTATATGTGGACTAAATAAATTATATTAATTTTCTCCCTAAAGAACACACCATTGAAGCCCAAAGTTAGTTAAAATAAAAAATCAACAAATCAATGATCTGTTTCTTTCATCTTCATCATCATTTCAGCCGTAGGACGTCCACTGCTGGACATAGGCCTCCCTCAAGGTTCTCCATCTGTACCGATCGCAGGTGGCCTGCATCCACCGTGGACCCGCAGCCTTGCGCAGATCATCCGTCCATCTGGTCGGTGGACGTCCTACGCTGCGCTTGCCGATCCGTGGTCTCCACTCGAGAACTTTTCGGCCCCAGCGGCCATCTGTTCTGCGGGCTATATGTCCTGCCCATTGTCACTTCAACGAGCTTATCCGCTTGGCTATGTCGGTGACCCTGGTTTCTCTGCGTATGTCCTCATTTCTGATTCGATCCCGCAGAGAAATCCCGAGCATAGCCCGCTCCATGGCTCGTTGAGCTACTCGGAGCCTGTTCATAAGCCCTATAGTGAAGCATCACGTTTCAGAACCGTATGTCTTTACTAGAAGTTATTTTTTTTTAGGATTTTCAACTCGAAATAAATATGGTTCCGCTTCAAGACACCGTTTTGCCAAGCTATATATGTATGTAGTGATGCGCTGGACCGCTGGACCCATGCCAATATAGTACAGTAAGTAAGTAGCCAACACAGCCACCTACAATACCACCTTAATGCCAACTAAATAAAGACTTCTATGCACCAAACATCTTCCATGCAACCACGACAGAGCAACAGCCATCAAAGCTCGGAAAGCATAGTATTTTTGACCGACGAAAAAAAAAGGAGGAGGTACTCAATTCGACACGTATATATTTTTTTTTTTTTTTTTTTTAATGTATGATCACGCATAACTTTTTACAGAGTAGTTCAATTTTGATAATTCTTTTTTTAATCGACAGGGCATACCTTGAAGTTGGTCCCATAAAAATTTGGAAATAAAATTCCCACCCTAAGGGTGGGAAAATAGGGGTGACTTTTTGGTCGGCGGGTGGATTTATCAACTCACAAGTTGCATTTTACGTGTAACACTATACATTTTGATACCTACTTACAATATATTTTGAAATGAAATAAAATCAGTCGAAAGACGTCCACTGCTGGACATAGGCCTCCCCCACAAATCGCCATACCGACCGGTCTTGTCGTCCCTGTCAACCATGTCGTCTGATCACCTTATGCGGAGTGACCACTGACCACCTTGTGGGAGAAGAAAATAATAAAACCCTGAAAGAACTGAAAAGCATAAAATAAAACTTTTTATCAAAAAATAAAACCGCCGAAAAAAAAACTGAAAAGCATAAAATAATAATCGAATTACTAAGTTCTTAAAGTAATGTAAGTATATACCAAGTAATTTTGAGTCGGCGCCACAGATTCCTCGTACAAAGACCATTAAATTAGGTACCTTAAATTTAAAGAAATAACCAAAATTCATGCGCTGCCGCGCATCAATCTTTACGTAATTATGGAATTTGCTTGTGTGGCGCGCCGACTTAAAATTACTTGGTATATACTTACATTACTTTAAGAACTTAGTAATTCGATTATTATTTTATGCTTTTCAGTTTTTTTTTCGGCGGTTTTATTTTTTGATAAAAAGTTTTATCTTTTACTGATTTCTGCTTTAAACAGTGTTTATTCACGGAAGGAGGTTGTATGTCTTACATGTAACGTTGGTACACACACTCGCGTACATTTAAAAATATAACTAAAAGTATTTTTATTAAATCCATATCCATACTTTTATATAATCAATATATAGTACAAAATGAAGTCGCTTCCCGCGTCTGTCCCTATGTTGATGCGATTTTTTTTAAAGATAAAATGATTTAAGAGGAAGGTTTATATGTATTATTCAAGCACAAATTAGTAACAGGTAAGGCGGTAAGAAGTTCGTCGGGTCGACTAATATTATATACTTAAAAAAACTATATAGTAAACGCGAGTTGCTATAAATAATAATAATAACAACACATTAAACTATGAGCCCATTAACTAGGTAGAACCTGTATCTTTAGTGCCTGAAACACGTATAAAGATAAACAAATTTATATTTTTGAAGCACCTAAAATATCAATTTTTTTCAGAATTTCAAGAGAATACCGTATAGTTTGAATTTTTGATACTTCTCACAATCATAATTAAGAAATTAAAGACCTATTATTAAAAGTATCGCTACTTTTTTATACCTGAAATAAATATAACCCCCAAGGGTTGTCATATAGTGTAAACCCGACTTTGGTCTACCAGAATCTGCCAGGGGTTAACAATCGGTGCGGGGGGGGGAGAATTAACTATTTCTCGGGTATAAGTTTGTTGCCGCGAAAACGCATTTAACATTCGAACGCGCGATTTCACACGTTTGTCAGTGGCAGGAAATTTTTGAAGTGAAAAAAAAGAGTGGTGTTCCAAATTCGATTTGTTGTCAAAATGATGGACTTTGTAAGCTCTGTGAGTTTTTGTTTCTTTTTTTAAAATATAGATTGTGGTGCTTAATTTTACGGATTACGTATTTAAAACAAAATAAATACAAACCAGGAATAATAATAAATGTAATTTAAATAAGTAAAATAACAAACATCGAATTTCGTCATTACAATGTTCGCCACCGCCGGAAATTGAACCTTGTACTCCTGCGCCACAGTCAACCTCATTGCCAACTGAACTTTAATTTTGAACTTTAACTTTAATCGAATATTTTAACAAAACAAAAATATAGACATTTGAAATATTTTCTACATTTCATTGTGTGCTTGAAATTTTTATACATTACTAGTTTACTGGACTGACGCTAAAACACCATAACATGCGCTCAGTTTACAATAGAAAAGATTTATATGGGAGTTAAGTTTTACATTTTCCGTACATTTTTTTCTTTTGTAAGAATATTTATTAGCGTGTGCGTGTACCTGGGTTCGATTCCCGGGCGCGGCGAATATTGTTATGATGATATCGATGTTTGTTTCCGGTCTGGGTGTAATGTTCGTCTTTGTGTGTGTTTTGGGTACCCTAGATACAGGTTCTTCCTAGTTAGAGGGCTCTGAGTGTGATTTGTTATTATTATTATTAACAAATTTGCACTTAGTATCTTACGGAAGTGTAACTTCCTTCCTCCTACCACATTTTTTTTCAGCAACAATAAAAACAGTTTATCATTCATTGCCGGTTTAATAGCGTCCTTCAATTTCCTTATAGCACGAAAACTAGCAGACCAAAACGAACTGGCCACACTCGCGTGTTGACATGCGACGCGCAAATTAATTTTCACTTGTTTTTTTTTGTCTTTCATTGCCTGCCAGTACGTTTTACTTTTACTTTCTTTTAGGGATTTATGTTCAACTGTTCAGTTATTCAAATTATAACTGAAATTTTATAGCTAAGCAATCACTGGCCTTCAAATAATTCGAAGAATTAAAAAAGAATTATATGTTTTTTGTTTTTCGATGCGCCTTAGCATAGATGAAGAATAATCAGATCTGGCAATATTGCTTTAAAAAAATTTTACTTAGAAGAGAATAGAAATCCTTTTAGTAAACAATATATCTCTGCAAAAAATATTAGGAACATTGAGTATATACTTAGTTCACCATACCAAATAATTATTATAGTAACTATATACATAGGTATATCAAATCAACAAACATAAATTTATCACCACATAAGGTTATAGCAAAAACCGCACAAATTCAATCAACATCCACACATGTTACGAAGATTCCACTGAGCTTTCTAAACGCAGCGTTTCTCAAACTTATGGTACACGCGCCTTAGCGCGACAGGGGTTATGTGTGGTTAGAAGTTAGAACCCACTAAACCCCAAGGTGACTGTCTTAGCGATTTTTGTTGGACGCTATAAGGATCCCGGGGTTCTTCCCAAAAGAGCCAAGACGGCCGCCGGGGGGTTTTAGTGGGTGCGAACCCTCCATACCCGGAAATGCGATAGGCAAAAAAAAAAGACCCCGGCAAACCTAAATTATCGGCAAACGGTATCCTTCTCACGCCTAGCAGTATTAAATATTCTCTCGGGGAGGGCATGTTGTTCCCTCCCCGGCTCGCCTCTGGAGCTGCGGCCCAGGTCCACAAGCTGTGCCGCCGCCCATCTTGGGGCCGTTTGATGGGTGTGTCTTTAGTCCCTATTACCCACGACACTGATGACTCTTTTTAGTCGCTGAGACGTAAAGGGGATACTAAATACCTATTCTAAAATTGTGGGTCCTGATGGGCGTTATAATTTCAAATTTACACTTAACTAAAGGTCATTTTCGCTAAAATATCTATAAAGACTGTAAATTTATACAAAAACACAACAACAAGACTATTGTTTGTTTATTAAATACTATTGTAATATAAAAGGTGTCTGACAAGAAGATCAAATTCAAAGTTCAAAATGCTATCTTCTGACAAGACAGTAATATATCAAAGGAGGGATTCAGCTCACCATAACTAACAACTTTCCCAAAGCAACATGGGTCGAAATCTCAAAACAAAAATCAGCTGTCCCGTACATTGACCCCGTCTGCTGATTGAACCAAGCATGAAAACAGCTGGTTTTTTTTTTTGAGATTTCGACCCATGTTGCTTTGGGAAAGTTGTTAGTTATGGTGAGCAGAATGCCTCCTTTGATATATTACTGTCTTGTCAGAAGATAGCATTTTGAACTCTAGAGTAAGAAATCCTACGCGTATTATAATAACTTTGAGAAACACTGTACTAAAACATTAAATTTCACCGCGAAACTACGTGACATTACTATATTTATTACTTAGAACATTATTATCAGGATTATGTGCTTTATTTCAGTTAAGTTAGAATTGAAATTAGCTTGTAACAAGTATTGTTGAAGCAAATTAGTGATAGGTTATGTTAACTTACTAGACTCTTAATTCTTTATCTATGTGAATGTATTGTACAGTGGCTGTCTAGGACGGACTAAATACTTATCTGAAAACCGCATCAAGATCGGTTCAGCCAAACGCGAGATATTCGCGGACAAACATACACATACACATACAGGTCAAACTTTTTAAAACAATCAATAATCAAACTAAAAATTACAGCTATTATGTCACAAATGTCAAACGACCTGAGTGAGTGATAGCATAAGTCGGCAATAAACAACTAAGCGAAACTAATTTGTATTACCAACTTATTACTTCTGGTGACTTGCACCTTGCACAAGATTTTAGAATAGTTAACGTTGCATAATAACGACAGGTCATCTGTTTGCAAACATGATTTATTTCAGTGTCCGTCGCACTAGAGCGCTAGCCTAACGCGACGAGAGCGTCGACTTGTAAATGTATACTATGACAGTATTACCGCAGTATAATAAATAGTACTACATACAGTACGGGCACTCCCTGCCTTCCTCAGCAAGTGCGGGTACCAGCGCTCGGTTACCTCTCAGTGACGCTCAGTACAAATAAAGCAGCGTCGCACGTCTCATCTCACTCACACAAGCATGATACGCGTGCACGTACACGAGTTTCGGCTGTGTGCGACGCAACGCGCTTTTTTCTATGAAGTGTCCGAGCTGTGGTATACGCGGCGTCAGAGCGTTCTAGCGCGACGCTAGGGCGCTCTGTCGCTAGGCGAACATAATTTGTGTCCTGCCTGTGTGTCATCAAAAAGCGCTCTAGCGCCGCATAATGCTGGCGCTCTAAGGCCTCCTTTACGAAGACGCGGCGCGTTGTGCGGGGCGTCGTGCGGATTTCGACGCGTTTCCTTATACGATATGGAACATAGGTTATGTTTAGTTCTTAAAGCGTTGAACGACGGTGCACGCGGCAGTGCACGCGTCGGCGCCCGCCAACGCGTATCCGTAAACGGTCTCATACATTGCTATACGTGTGATTTAATCGCAGCACGTGCGTGCTCCTAAATGCGGCCTAACGCTAAAGCGTCTGTTTCACAAAGCCTTAACCCCCTTTTTCTCTTATTAATTTTAGACAATATGCCTCCTACTTCTAACAACATCGTCATTCGCCCAGTTCGAAGGTTACGACTTCGATCAGCAATCGTACTACCAGCACGAGTACAAGGAACCTGTACACCATCAGCCCAGCCACCATGGAGACGACTATGAGCTTGATTACCATGTGAGTTTAGTTTTATAGCTATTTCACCATAAAATTATATCTATCTTAAGGGGCGAAACGGTGCGAGACTAGCGCCACTTCGATAAATAATTAATTTCTTCTAAACCATGGCCGAAATCAGAAAAATATGCGTCTTTGACTACCTAGATAATATTTCTTAGAATTTTTAAGGCTCTGTTGAGTAGCTTGCATAGTTTTAAAGATATAAGCATACATAGGGACAGACGCGGGAAACGACTTTGTTTTATGATGATTAATCCTTTAACTCCTCGGGGAGCATAGGGCCTCAACAGTCTTACTCCAGACTTCTCTGTCCTGCGCTCTTTCTTTGGCGTCGGTCCAGGTCATCCCTGCCACCCTTCTGTCATGATAGAACGCTTCCAGGTTTCAGCGGGGCGACCCTGTCTTCTTCGGCCGCCATTCTAAGGCTACTCTGCTGATGTTTGATTCAGGTCTTCTAAGGCAGTGGCCTATCCATCCCCATTTTCTTTTTAGAGTGTGCCTTTGATTCGTAATCCCTCAAAGTTCTTCGTTAGAAATAGTATTTGGCCAGAAGATCCAGAGAATTGAGCGTAGGCACTTGTTCACGCATACTTGAAGTTTGTGGGAGAGCGATTTCGTGACCTTCCACGTTTTTTGTTTTATCATCATCATCATCATCATTTCAGCCGTAAGACGTCCACTGCTGGACATAGGCCTCCCTCAAGGCTCTCCATCTGTACCGATCGCAGGTGGCCTGCATCCAGCGTGGACCCGCAGCCTTGCGCAGATCATCCGTCCATCTGGTCGGTGGACGTCCTACGCTGCGCTTGCCGATCCGTGGTCTCCACTCGACACACTTTTATTTTATACTATGTATTAATGATATTGAAAGAAGATACTTAATAACCAATCGTTCTTTCCAGGCGCATCCGAAATACGCATTCGACTACTCAGTAAAGGACCCGCACACTGGCGACGACAAGGAACACTGGGAGACCAGGGACGGCGACAAGGTTAAAGGTATAAACTATGCCTTGTATTCAATCTCAAATCACTTTAGCCATAAAAACATTAAAATATAATCTCACGCCTTTTTATTCCCCGAGGCACCAGCTTAAGAGCCGGACCCACGTTTTGGTCAATTATAACTACTATTAATATTTAAAAGAGGGAAAAATGCCTATGCCCAGCAATGGTGCAGTAGAGGCTAATAACGAACGGATAGGCCGACTGAGCAATGCCCGTAGGGAGGGGAGCGAGCGAGCGAGCGAGATAGAGATATATATAGTTCTTGGTCTCTTCCTCGCTGTAACGCTTTTGTGTCTCACTTCAGCCGTAACGTTGCACTTTGTTTTGGATAGGTCCCCACCGCAACCCGAGATAAGGAACTTCGTTTCAAAAAAATAAAAAAAAACAAAAATATCAAAAATGCGAAAGTATGTATCAGTGTCTGTGCGTAGACAGTTTAAAACAGAGCACCAATAGTGCAGAGTAATTGAAACTTATTCTTATTTTGTTATCTCTTTCAGGCACGTACACGTTGATAGAGACAGACGGCACAAAGAGGGTCGTCGAATACGAGGCCGACGATAAAAACGGTTTTAACGCTGTCGTCCATCGAATTGGTAAGTAAATCAAACAAAACTAATTTCTATGCAGGCTTTTTCTAACAAGGCGTTAGTAAATCAAAGGAGCGACTCAGCTCACCATGCTTAACAACTTTTCCAAAGCAACATCGAGTCGATATCTCAACAAACAATATCAGTTGTTCCATGCATTTTACCATTTGCCTTTGAAGCAATTGGCCGCCATGTTGTTTCCGCCATCTTGGATCTGTGACTTTCCATAATAGGGATGCCGTCACAGACAAGGGAGCTGTCCCGTACATTGACGGGGTTAGGTAATATACGGGACAGCTGATTTTTGTTTTAAGATTTTGCCCTATGTTGCTTAGGAAAAGGTGTTAGGTAATCTGAATTATCCCTTCAATTTATCATCGAATTTTCTGAAATAACTATTATTTTTTTAACCGTCTTCAAAAAAGGAGGTTATCAGTTTGACCTGTATGTATGTATGTATGTTTGTCCGCGATTATCTTGAGTTTGGCTAAACCGATTTTAATGCGGTTTTCACAAGTGTTTGTTACATTCATGAGGTTTTAGTACCAACTTTAACCGACTTGAGAAAAGAGGAAGTTCTCATTTTATGTATGTGTAAATTCATTGAAGGCGTGTCTCTTTTTGTAAAAAAGAAATTATTATAATAAAGCATCACTCATAAACGTCATCCTAAAAATTTTTCACATATAAATATGATAAATCCCTTACTTCCCTTTTTCAGGAACACCAAAAGAGGAGCCAAAGAAACATTTGTTCGAGCCAAAGCCACACTTTGAAACACTAAGATTTCACCAGGAACCGCAGGATTTCCAACAGTTCGACGACGGGTTCGTTCCCGTACACGGCGGTTTCGAACATAAATAATTAATAGACGAGTTCTTTGAATTCGTTAAATATTAATGGGCGAGTTCTAAATGTTCGTTTACTGTTAAATGTAGAATTATTTCAAGTTCGATAGGTATAGGTAGCTTTTGTTGATTGGCATTTGTTATTAGTTAATAATTGTTCTTTATTACTTCGTAAGATGGAAAAATATCCTTAACATTTTAGTTCTTGTTTAATTATTGTCAAGCTTTAAAAAATTTAAACCAATTTAATCTTGTAAACATAGCTCTTAATATGTGTTGTACAAAAACTATTTACATATTCTTTCAATAAAGTTGACGTTTTCGTTGATTATTATGTTACAAAAAAATTGTTTTTTTATTTTCAAGTATTTATTTATTTAAAAAAAATCTTCAACTTTTTGTGCCGATAGTGTTAGCATAGCATTGTAACTCTACGTGTAATTCAATTCATTCGTTGGCCCAATATTTCATTTAATCATTCATTAATTGACAAATTAATTCGTTCATTTATTCATTCATTGACCAAATCATTCAATATCTTCACGGCGGTTTCAAATAAAAAAAATACGGGCTCTTTTAAGTTCGTCAACTGTTAATGGGCGAGTTCTATGCAGTTCTTTAACTGTAATGGGCGAGTTTTTAAGTTCGTTTACAGTTAATTGTCGAGTTCTTTCAAGTTCGTTAATTATTTAATGCACAAATCACAAACAAACCCATACAGATTAAACTAAAAAGAAGAGTATTAATAAAAAAAACGACTCACCTTTGGGCCAAAGCAAGTTTGAGCCGATCGTTCTCGTATCTCAACTGTTGGTCGGGGTCGGTCGGGGGCTCATTCTGCTGCGGGGCCCGAGTGCGGCCCACCGTCGCGTAGCCCCCAGGGGCCCCAATAGTGTTGGGATTGTAACTTGGCGGGGTTTGGTTGTTAGTTACAGTGGAGGAAACAGAATGCGCCCTCTGGTGTTGCATTGTCTCGTCGTTTTCTGATTTTGGCTGTGATAAAGAAAAATAAGGTATTAAAATTTAGGTGAAATAACAGAATGTACTACTGTATATATATTTATACTGGATGTTTCTGACACGGCGGTAATAAATCACAAGAGGGACGCTGCTCACCATACCTATCAACTTTCCCAAAGAAATCTCAAAACTAAAATCAGCTGTTTCTTACCAATAAATGTATGGTATGGAGAGCGGGGTCAATACTCCGTCATCTGATGTATGGAACAGCTGATCTTCGTTTTGATTTAAAACAGCCTTGTGAGAAACATCCTATAATGCAGCCCTATTTTATTTGTGAGCTTTTATGGGAGAACCGCTTAACCGATTTCATTCATTCTTTTTTTTTTAGAGTTTTAAACTTTGTAAATAAATGTACGTAGAAAAAAAATACAGAAAAGACAGAAATAAATCAAATAGTTTGCATCTTTTTCGCGGGAAGCGTGAGGAAGAAGTCGGGCTTTTGTTTCTCAGTTTAATAAATTAGTTTTCCGTGGCTATTATTGTGCTAGTGTGGTGGAATTAGTGTAATAATGTGACCTTTATGGAGAACTGTCTAGTGAAGTGAGAAATAAAGGAAGGCTCTCCCGAACAATTCTGATCGATAACTCGCGAAAAAGTCCGTGTGAACATTGAAATGTGAGACCACCCTCGCATTTCAATGGGCTAGGTTAGGAACCTATGTTAGGAAAAACAAAGAAGTATACTACAGAAGACTTGATTACTAAGAAATAAACTACTGAAGACTTGGCTGTATGGACTAAGTTCCTTTGCCTGCCAGAATGGGCGAATTTAAAAACAAACAAACAATCAATTAATAGTTTACCTATTTTGGTCTTGCAGTGCATCACTAGATGGTGCTAGATGTGAAAGGAAAATAACCCTAGTATTTTGTCAGTTATTTATAACTATTACGATACGATTACGCTAGCGATGCGAAGTTCACCGGGACAGCTAGTCTATCAACATAAATTCAATTATTTGTACCTTAAAATTTTATAATGTGCTTTGTATTGTAGTACTTGTGTGTAACAAAGTTTATTCTAATCTTTTTAAACAGTCATGCGATATCAAAATCAATTATCTTACCACATTAGGAGGCGGTGCATCCTCAGGTCTGGCTGCCAGCAGTGGGCTGGCTGTTGCTGAGGCGACCGGCGTAGCTGCCGAGCTGCCGTTTGGCAGCTTGGCCACTCCGCCTGTGGCTGACTGTATAGCTTCCTTCACCTCTTGGAACTTCTCTATGAACTGTTAGAAAAAAAAAAAAAGTAGAAATAGTAAGTACCGATGGGAGACTGCTTGGCGGGAAACGTGAGGAAAATGTCGGGCTTTTGTTTTGTCAATTTGCTAAATTAGTTTTCCGTGGCTATTATTGTGCTAGTGTGTGTAAATCAATATATATAAAACTCTTCCGTTACTGACTGACTGACTGACTGACTGACTGACTGACTGACAGACAACGCAGAGCCGAAACTACTGGGCGTAGCGGGCTGAAATTTTACATGTAGGTTCCTTAGGGAGTGTAGGTGAGCACTAAGAAAGGATTTCCCGAAATTCCCATGGGAATGGAAAAACTGGATTTTTGTGTTTATGAGAAATCTGCGCGAGTGAAACCGCGGGGCAGCCTCTAGTAGTGTAATAATTTAAATGTGCCCTTTATGGAGAACTGTGTAGTGAAGTGAGAAATAAAGGTTGCTGCTCCCGAATAATTCTGATCGATGTCCCGTGAAGTAGTCGGTGTGAACATTGAAATGTGAGACCACCCTCACATTTCAATGGGTTAGGTTAGGATCCTAGGCTAAGAAAACAAAGAATTAAATTACAGAAGATTTGAAAGAAATAAACTACTGAAGACTTGGCTGTATGGACTAAGTTCCTTTGCCTGTCCAGAATGGGCGAATTATATATTAAAAAAAGTAACTATGGTGGGAAACTTTAAAAAAAAAGGAGAACATGTCGTCGTCGACAGTCGACCAAGCCACTGCCTGTAGGGAGGCGAGCGAGTACTGCGAGGGAGCGAGAGTGAGAGAGAGATATATAGTTCTCGGTCCCTTTCATTCTCTCCTTCGCTGTAACGCTTTTGCGTCTCACTTCAGCCGTAACTTCGTTCCAATAAAATAAAATTCAGGAATTCACAGTTTAGTGGGCCCCTGATTCAGGTTCTACTTAGTTAGGGGCTCTGAGTGTGACTCTTTATAATATTAGTATAGATTAGTGTAGAAGACTAACCTTCCCCAGTTCCGCCTCGGAAGCGAACCCGAGACCGTAGACAGTGTTGGCGCGCACGTCGCTCCATTGACCAAACTTCTGCGACGTTTTTGTGAACGTCATGTTAGCCGTGATTGTACTGTTTATCACCGCCTGGGAACAAAAACGAGGAAAATAATTTATTTTTTACAATAAAAGAACCCGCCTTAAATAAACTGACACATGTATCAATCAACTGAGCACTTCCTCTTTTTCGAAGTCTGTTAAAATAGGTACTAAAACCTTCTCCTGAATGTAACAAATGCTTCTGTGAAAACCGCATCAAAATCGGTTCAGCCAAACTCGAGATAATCGCGGACAAACATACATACATCATACATACATACAGGTCAAACTTATAAACTCCTTTTTTGAAGTCGGTTCATAAAATAAAATAAAATATTATTATAAATTATATTATAAAGGGATGAAAGGATGCGATACTAGCGCCACTTCGATAAAAAAATTATATCTTCTAAACCATGGCCGAAATCAAATATCTTTGACTCCCTAGATAATCTTGCTTAGAATTTTTAAAGCTCTGTTGTGTAGCTTTTAGGATAATGATCTTAGAAATATTCTTTTATAAAACTAAAGTGGCCACTTTAGGCAACAAACGGTTTTTTCTTAGATTTGGAACCTGAAAACTACGCAACAGAACCTTAAAAATTCAAAATAAAAATATCTAGGGCATCATTGACGCATATTTTAGATTTCGGCCATGTTTTAGAAGAAAAAAAATATTTATCGGACCCATTCGCCCCCTATGACGTTTTTTTTTTTTTCATATTTTGAAAAGTTCAGGCTAAAATCGGAATTCCGGAATTCCGATGTTTTGAGAGCACATTATCAGAGCTAATTCCGATATTTTGAAAGCATCGATTTTGCAAGCCCTACCAGGCCTGGCTCACTCTGCACTTCATCAATACATACATAAGTATAAAATGAAGTCGTTTCCCGCGTCTGTCCCTATGTATGCTTATATCTTTAAAAATATGCAACGGATTTTGATGCGGTTTTTTTTTATAGATAGAGTGATTCAAGAGGAAGGTTTATAAGTATAATACATACACAAAATAGTAATTGGTTAGGCGGTACGAAGTTCGCCGGGTCGACTAGTTAGGTATAAACCTGCAAGTACTTGCGGCGTATAATTTTTGCGCCAAGTTCTCGCATCCTTAATAATTGCTCCATGCTGTTCTAGTAATCCTAAAACGGGCGCTCTCGCGAAGTAGCACGGGTCATTATCGCATGAATATGCATTGCGGCTTTGGAGATAAGAGTGAGAGAGGTATATTAACTCAAGGTTATATGTAACAGCAGCGAGCTAGATTGTGCTTTAAGTAAACGACTCCGTTGAGTGAGCCTTCTGTACCTGGTACTATTAGGTATTCTGTGGCCATACTGACAACATACCTTAGTTCCCTCAACGCTGATGATTCTATAAAGATTCCTTGAGGAGTCATAGAAGAAAGATACTTACATTCACAACCATCTCATTCCAATTATCAACCTTAGTACTATAAAAATAAAGTTCAAAATCGTTCCCTCACCTTAGTCCCCTCCACACTGATGATTCTATAAAGATTCCTTGAAGAATCATAGAAGAAAGACACGGAAACAGCAGCGGTACTGGCCGACATCCAAGATCGCTTCGTCTTCGGGTCTATGTGGAAAACGTGGGCCTTGCACGTGAAGATCGGTTGCTCACTGTGAAATAGGAAACGATACTTATTTTTAATTAACTTTTACTAACACTATACTATATGGAAGGAGGGGAAAGAGGCCTTTGCCCAGCAGTGGGATAACATAAGCTAGTAATAATAGTAATAATAATAACACTATACATATCAATCAATACATAGTCAATAACATCAATATCTACATCAATACAAAGTATAAAACAAAGTCTCTTCCCGCGTCTGTCCCTATGTATGCTAAATCTTTAAAACTATGCATTTTGATGCGATATTTTTATATAGATAGAGTGATTGAAGAGGAAGGTTTATAAGTATTAGTACACATGCAAAAGATAGAAAAAGGATAGGCGGTTCGAAGTTCGCCGGGTCGACTAGTATTATATACCCGTCATTGCTCCGATCGACTTTTAGCACCGTTTTTATTTTAGTGACCCGTTTTTTTTTGCGGTTAGAACACAAATTATACACACTGTAATTTTTTTATCGCGGCGGCAACTTTCAGGACTAAGCCTTTGCATGATATATTATGACTCGAAAAAATTATAAAAAAAAATATAATTTTTTGTCAAAAATTTCAAGAAATTAAAAACTTTTTTCATCACCACCTTTTTCAGCTGCTTTAAGTTTTTTTTACAAAAACTTTCGAAGTAAGTACTTCAAGTGAGCAGGGTTCATTATTTTTCAATTTTGTTTTCAGGAATCAGTCCTGTATAACTGTGCCTACCGTGTGTTAAATTTTCCTCCACGATAAAAAAGTAACCGTGTATAGGTGGTGGTTAATAGCCAGGATATGGCAATCAAAATTACTATAATCCTGCACGGGTTAGGCTGGGAGTTATGATATGAAACTTGCGACTAGTATAGCATACGCCTCGCGGCTTCGTCAGAGCAATGCCGTTCAAACAGTACAATCAGAATTTTCCGCTATAAAGGTATTTTGGGACAAAAGCTACATTTTAAATTTTTACAGCTACTATATTAAAATTTCAAATGGCAAGCTTTACTGAGAGCCCTAATTCCCTGGTGAGGGATAAAAGGACATCATCATCATCATGTAAAAATTATAAAACTTTTACTGAAAACCAAAATACTTTCAGATGCCCTATCTGTGAGTATAATACATACAAGATAACAATCAAGATTTGTAAATAGAGTCTTTTATAGATAATGATAAGAATCAGCGTTTTTTCTACTCTTTTCTAGTTAGGCCTGATTAAGGGTGTGCTGCAATTAAATAAAACATACAGCAATGCATGAGACCGTTAGCAATAACAAATTTACATAAAGAAAGTGAGTATTAGAAATGCAATAAACGTAAAATACACAATTAAATTATTTACGATACTACTTTACCATACCTTCTGTACCATATTTCTCTTTTCTTAAAAATTTAAATTTGAGAAAACAGAATAAAATTCTGGTAAGAATGTGTTAAAGGAACCGTTTCATGTTGTTCAAATAGTTTTGCGGAAAATATGTTCTAAAAAGTCTGAGACCTGCTGGGCCACTAGTTTCTTAAACTTATGATTTGATAATTGTAAGATTTTATATTCTATTCTATTAGGTACTATTATTCTTGTATAAGTTCTTCAATTAATATTCTATTACGATTGGGTCAAAAATTGTGATTATCGAAATTTTTATAGTATCTTCATTCTACTATTCTTAGGATCAAAGTTACAAGACTCACAATATTTGACACAATTGTAATAGAATAATATGAATAGAATAGAAGTATTATTGTAAGTTTAAGAGAATAGAGGCCAGATCCAGCTGGCCTTGTTATAGTGATACAAGTTCTACCTAGAGTGGACTTGGAGATAAAAATAAGTAAGTGGCTGATAAATAAAAATAAAAACAGTTTACTAAGTAAGTTATCTAGATTATTCATTTAACACAACAATCTTCAAATTTAAGGAACATTTGACAAAATTATTATAACTTCAGTAAATAATCAATTTTATAGCCATACTTTATAATACTTCCGACTTCTGCTTAATAATGCAAATATAGCTCATAAAGTTCTAGGGTGTCTGCAGAAATAGCTCATGGACCCCACGGCCTCGGAAAATGCATCGACTCGTGCAAAATCAATGTGCAAGTAAGCAATAAGGTGTTAAAATTAACACCTCATTGGAAAAGAATATATTATGGGTAGGTCTTGAAATATGATTTAAAAACATGCCCTATACTTAGAATTTATGTTATAAGTGTATAATTGCGGTGATATCCAGGTGTAAAGCCTAAAATATCCCTTTGAATTGGTCAAATACACCCCCCACCCTTAGAATTGCGAGTCAATCGACATTGTGGTTTTAGAGTTATATTTCGATAGTAAATGAAGTAATTTTGGTATCAAGAGATAAATTAAGATTGTAAGAAGAAGACTCACCCCATGGTTTCTTTTCCAGCGGTCATTTAACACAATAATTTTGATAAAAATCTAATTCATAATTTTATAGTTTTCGCTTGCAAACTGTCATCAAGTCAAGTTGGTTGTCAGTCAGGTAGACCGAGCCATAAACAAAACAAACCCAGGGCAGGGGCAGCAGGGCAGGGATGATTGGTACAGTGGCGGACACGATCGGCGTAACACTTCCGGTTATTCTGTATTGCAAAACAGCTCTTGTTCTTTGGTAATACAGTCTAGGGCTTACGAAACAATAGACAAATCTGTTACGGCCTCCTAGTCCGTGACTGTACCAACCTGTAAATATAAAAATGCTTGCTCTAGATTGTCTATTATATCAAAGCGCCATCTAGCAGCTTTACTATGAAACTAATTAGTAACGCTACTCGACACTAGAGGGCGTTTTACAAACACAGTAAAGCGCTCCTTGCGGTTGAAAATAGAACTAATTAGTATTCTAATTCTTACATTTATTGCATTTGTAAATAGCACGCCGTATATATTGCGTTTTTATATCGTGTAGGATTGCCAATAAAAGGGATTTTAACGGTATCGGTCTTATCTTGCTTGATATTACGCTGTCCCATTAAGAGCCATAGCACAGCTAAAGTAGCGCCACTCGAGAAAAAAAAAAATCTTCTAAACTAAGGCAAATATCAAAAATGTGAAACAGTATTCCCCTAGATAATTCAGCCTAGTATTTTTAGCGCATTGTTGTACAGCTTATAAGTTAAATAATAAATAAATAAAATAAAATAAAATAAATTTTTTTTATTTCAGGCCACAAAAACCCATACAAAAAATAACATCACTTAATAAAGAATGAATAGGAACAGTATTATATCACAAAGCCTTAAAATAATTTTAATGAAGTGGGGATACATTAAGCATTCGTTCGTTCGATGTAAATGCACCGTAAGTGAAAGTAAGTAAGTACCTACATACATACACACATACTTACATATCTCTACGATGTGTTACATAAAAAAAAAATCGAACCGCTTTAAGATTGCTTGGTATTATTATTGTTTTTTTCTTCGTTAAGGCGAAGCTTTCTGAGTTTTATCTTACTGAAAACTCAAATACTTTAGTATAGACCTAACATCCTACATAAAATAAGACTTTTTATTAGTTCGTTGTGGGTGAGGCTGAGGCCCATCGCACATCTGGTGAGGCGCAGCAAAGATAGAGAGGTTATCAATTATAGTGGTGTCTAAAATTCCATCCCATCCATGGTTGAAAACAATTGATATCTCTAACCATTTTTTACATAAGTGTATTGAAAGAAAGAAAAAACGTTTATTATTGCCACATTGACACACGACATAAATGTAAAAGAAAAATATGTATATATATAAAAACATGCTTGCACATAAACAATAAAAATGAAGCAAAAGATTCCAAAATACGACAAACAATTTTAAACAAATAAAATGAGTTCACTTTTCTAAATGGTGAATAATGTGTGTCCCTGCAGCAATTAATAGGCACTGGCTCAGCATATTGCTGAGAGCTTGCGCCCACAGCGCTGATGGTATTCGACCCTTAGGCGGTTATCACACTGCCACGCACCACGCTGCATGTTGCGTTTCGACGCACCTACGCGCACGCACGTGGATGCATTTTCTGTGTGTTGGACTGCGCGTGTTTCTATACAAATGGAGGTACTTACAAATACGCATTCACGCGCCACGCTGCGTGTTGCGTGGCAGTGTGAAGATCGCCTTAGGACGTTGATTCCCCTATTCTAAGCGGGCAATGTATCATAGTCGACCCTGCGAACTTTGTACCGCCTAACCTATTATTATCAATGTGCTTAGAGTACTGATATCAATACTCTTAGATCATGTGCATGTATTATTCTTATAAACCTTTCTCTTGAATCACTCTAACTATTAAAAAAAAACAGATTTAAGAATAGGTACAGTCACGGACTAGGAGGCCGCAACAGATTTGTTTATGGTTTCGTCAGCCCTAGACTGTATTGCCAAAGAACAAGAGCTATATTGCAATACATAAAAACCGGAAGTGTTACGCCGATCGTGTCCGCCACTGTACATAGGGACAGACGCGGGAAGCGACTTTGTTTTATAATATGTATTGGATATTGATTTATTGATACGGCATACTTACAATGTTTTTTTATTGCTTTATAGAAAGTCTCACGACAAACTTGGCCTTAAATAGTGAAGCCAACAAAACTAAACTGCCAGAGTGCGACATAACGTAACTGTTATTCTTATTTTGCGAGTCCATTGAACCGTTGTTATGTAAGTTGTATGTAGCTTATTGTTGTCAATTTAAATTTAATAAAATTGACACTGAAAAAAAATTAAGAAAGAAAGAGTCTTTTACAGAGTTTCTTGTTTTAGGTCTTTAAAGGCTTACACGGTGCGAAACTAGAACCACTTCTGATAAATAATTAATATCTTCTAAACCATGGCTGAAATCAAAAATATTCGTCTTTGACTCCCTAGATAATCTTGCTTAGAACGTATAAGACCCTGTTGTGTAGCTTTCAGGTTCCAAATCTAAGAAAAAAAACCTTTGTTGCCTAAAGTAACCACTTTAGTTTCGTTAAACAATATTTCTAAGATCATTATCCTAAAAGCTACACAACAGAGACTTAAAAACTAAGCAAGATTGTCTAGGAAGTGAAAGACGCACATTTTTTATTTCGGCCACGGTTAAGAAGTTATTAATTATCTATCGATGTGGCGCTAGTTTCACACCGTTTCGCCCCTTAAGAGCCAGTTTACCGCGATGCTAGCGCCATTCGCGAAAAAAATTTATATCTTCTAAACTAAGGAAAATATCAAAATAGTGGCACAGTACGACACTAGATATTGTAGCATAGAATTTTTAGGGCATTGTTGTATAGCTTTTAAATTAAAGACCAAAGAAAGCTACAAAGTGTTGCTAAAAGAGGCCACTTTTGGTAACAATCTGTGTTTTTTTTTATTCTTTATACTTAGGACTATTTTGCTGTGCTCAAAAAATACTGAGCAAGATTATCTAGTGTCATACTGAGCCACATTTTTGATATTTGCCTTAGTTTAGAAGATATAAATTTTTTTTTCGAGAATGGCGCTAGCATAGCTGTAAACTGGCTCTTAATAGTGTTCGACCTAACCATACCTAACAACTTGCCAAAAGAAACACGTGTTCAAAATCTTCAAAAATCACAATCCGACAATCGAAAATGTAGACTTAACTAATGTTAAATTTAGTAATGCTAGACTACATAACAAAGCCTTAAATATTTGCATTATTTTTATTCGAAATAGCCCTCATGAACTTACCAATCGTATAGTGGCGGACTCGATCGGCGTAACACTTCCGTTTTTTCTGTATTCAAAAATAGCTCTTGCTGTTTGGGATTACAGTCTAGGGCGCACGAGACCATAGATAACGTGTTTCGCCGTCCGTGTCTGCCACGTTACTATGACGATTTTAGATTTACTTTAAGCAAAATTTAAGTTTCTTGTTTTTACCAATCTATACCAATATTATAAAGAGGAAAGATTTGTTTGTTTGTTTGTAACGAATAGGCTCCGGAAATACTGAACCGATTTGAAAAATTCTTTCACTGGTATAGGAAGCTACATTAACCCCGACTGTCATAGGCTATATTAGATTTTCAAAAAAATAGGGATCCTTACCTAAACTCAAATAATGTAACCCAAGGTGCAATATTTTTTCCGGTGTTTACATATTTTGACAGGTGGTTTTTTGTTGTTGTTTGTTTTTTTTCGGCCATTCTGAGCAGTCAAATGAACATAGTCTATAGAGCGAAGTCTTTTGTAGCATCTTATATTATGGCGTAACGAAGTAAGCCGGGAAAGCTCGTATATTAGAAAGAGAAAAGATTTGATTGTTTGTTTGCATTGACTAGGCTCCGAGACTACTGAACCGATTTGCAAAAGTATTCCACTGTTAGGAAGCTACACTATCCCCGGGTGACATAGGCTATAGAATATTCTCGAAAATTCGAAACGCAAGGCAGTACGAAGTTCGCCAGGTCAGCTAGACTAGACATTAATATTCTTTGATTTGCTTCTAAGTATTTTTCCTGCATCTAACCGCAATGTTTCCTTTACTTCTCTAGGCCTAATTAAGAGTACTAACACATTATATTCAACTTCCTGTATGAAGTTACCTCGTACATACAAGGGCCTTATTCTCTTTTTTTAATAATATCTTTTTTACAAACAAATTCTTTTTCACATAAAAGGAACCCGCGTTCTATAAACTGACACATGCTGACATACAACTGAGAACTTTCTCCTTTTCTAAGTCGATTAAAATAGGTACTAAAACCTTCTCCTGAATGTAAAAAATACTTATCTGAAAACCGCATCAAACTCGGTTTCAGACAAACGCGAGATAATCTGATGAGATAATATTTTTATATGCCTTAGTTTAGAAGATATTAATTTTTTTCGCGGGTGCCGCTACTTTAGCTGTGCTTTGTAAAGTAAAAATGATTTATTCAATACAGTACACAATATATAGCTTATTGAAAGTCAATTAGACTAATCTAATTAATATTGATACCTTATTTCGTAAAGTATCCTATACTGATAGAGGCGAGGTAGTTCAGGGTGCCCACCAATTGGCTCAGGCAAACAAATATTTGCCTTGCCTTACGACAATGGTCGCCTGGAGACGTCCCCAAACGAGCCCTCCTCTTTCAAATGATTCTACTCCCTTTCGCAATGATTTTACAGCGTAGAGAAGAAAGGAGTAAACAAACTCTACAATTTATCTCTCTTTTTTTACAATTTATGCCTCTATAAATAAGAGAATGAGGCTCCAGATCAGACCGTGACTTGGCCGTGACATCGGGTCTATCACGATCTTTTTATATTGGCTCATAGCTCATAAAAGCTAGTGTCTAATATGTTATTTGTCAGACTGATCGGCTGAATAAACACTTAGGTATGAAATATTTTTACTACTGTCAAATATTTTTATCGATACCATCGATACCAATATTATAAAAAGGAAAGATTTGTTTGTAACGAATAGGCTCCGGAAATACTGAACCGATTTGAAAAATTCTTTCACTGGTAGGAAGCTACATTTACCCCGAGTGTCATAGGCTATATTAGATTTTTAAAAAAATTAGGGATCCTTACCTAAACTCAAATAATATAACCCAAAGTGCAATATTTTTTCCGTTGTTTACATATTTTGACAGGTGGTTTGTTGTTGTTGTTTGTTTTTTACTCGGCCATTCTGGGCAGTTAAAAAGAACAATAGTCTATTGAGCCAAGTCTTTTGTAGTATCTTATATTCTATGGCGTAACGAAGTAAGCTGGGAAAGCTCGTTTTAGTTTTAAAGCAGTTATAAGGTCTTTCTTACGCTTAGAAAAAAAAGTAAAGAATTATTTCTTCTAATGGAGCTTATATGGTTGCAGGCTATACAGGATAAAGATCGCTCAAGCCCGGTCGGTATGGTAATTTGTGGGGGAGGCCTATCTACAGGAATGAACGTCTTTCAGCTGAGAAGATGATGGTGATGATGAATCTCTCATGATCTGCCGACTGAACTCGAAGTAGGCAGAGCATGACCAAACATGTATAGCAGATGAGTAGTGTAGATATTTAAGTATCTTTACGTAGGACGCTGCTGCCTTTCCTTCTGCTGTACTAACCCTTCCTTATACCCTTTTACGACACCCAATGCGATTAGATGGGTGGTATTATTCTATGCCGCCACTGACGGCAAATTTAAATAAAAATCTTAGTAAAGTGTTCTATTAAAGAGATTTTGTCAAGGCAGACGCCATAAATTTGTGAAAAATTAAATTGCATCACAAATCGTGACTTCAGTTTAACTTTTTTAGTTTTAAAAAGAGATTAGTTGGATGGGCACCACTCTCAAAAAAATTAAAACATTAAAAAAACAATAGAAGTTAAAAGGACAGATTTGATTCAAACTTTTTACATACATATAAGTATAAAGAATCGATGTCAATACAAAAAAAAAGATTGGTATTAAAACTATAAAACACGCTATATGAAATAAATATTTTTTTAATGAAGCTTATTTTATAAAGAGTGGCGATAGTTCACGCCTCCTTAAGCAGCTTAACAAGTCGAGGCCAAAGAACCGTGTCGATCCATCGATCTTTATACTCAATTGATATTTTAATTTAATTATAGGTCTTACATACGAGCTTATATACTCACATATCGCACGGCAAATTGGATTTATTATACACACAGTAATTACTAACTTAGATTAAGCTTAGCTGGCTTATTTTATTTAAAAGGCATAGCACAGCTAAAGTAGCGCCACCCGAGAAAAAAAAATCTTCTAAACTAAGGCTAATATCAAAAATTTGGCACAGTAAAAGTAAAAAGTAAAAAAAAGTAAAAAATGATTTATTCAATACAGGATACAAGATATCGCTTATTGAAAGTCAATTAGACTAATCTAATTAATATTGATACCTTATTTCGTAAAGTATCATATACTGATAGAGGCGAGGTAGTTCAGGGTGCCCACTAATTGGCTCAGGCAAACAATGTTTGCCTTGCCTTACGACAATGGTCGCCTGGAGACGCCCCCAAACGAGCCCTCCTCTGTCAAATGATTCTACTCCCTTTCGCAATGATTTTACAGCGTAGAGAAGAAAGGGGTAACAAACTCTACTTTACAATTTCTCTTTTTTTTTTTTTTTTTTGTTCTTATATATGTGACATTACAATTCAATTTACAATACAAAGAACATAAATTAATAAGATTTAAAGTACATACATGAAATAATGAAAATATCGTGCAGAGCTAGACTACTTCCATGCGTCTTTGTCGTTTTCATAATCATCAACATTGTAATAAGCTTTCTTAATCAAACCTTTTTTGATACGAGTTTTAAACTCATTATCATTCAGGATCAAAATCTCTTCAGGGATCTTGTTATAAAATCTTACTTCGTTTCCTATAAAGCATTTGTTTGTCCGTTTTAGTCTGTTCTGTGGAATACTTAGTTTGTTTTTGCTACGCGTTCTAAGGTCTTTAATTTTATCACATTTTTTATCAAACATATGTAAGTTTTTACGAGTATACATAATAATTTCAAAGACGTACTGGGACGGAAGCGTCAAAATATCAATTTCTTTGAATTTTTGTCTGAGGGACTCGCGAGCTTTAAGCTGATAAATGTTTCTAATTGCGCGTTTTTGTAGTATAAAAATGACGTTAATATCTGCAGCTCTTCCCCATAGAAGCAAGCCATAGGTCATTAAGCTATGAAAGTAACTGAAATACACAAGTCTCGCGGTAGAAACATCAGTTAATTTTCTGATTTTCCAGATTGCGTACGCAGCCGAACTGAGCCTTGCCGCAAGATTTGAGATATGGGGGCCCCACTGAAGTTTCGAATCTAGAGTGATACCAAGGAATACAGTTTGATTTACCAGATTAAGCTTGTTATTGTCCAAATGTATGTCTGTATCATAAGCAGTCACATTTGGCAAGGAAAACTTAATGCAATTAGTTTTCTTTGCGTTCAAAAGTAAATTATTAGAAGTAAACCATTGAGAAATCTCCACTAATGTTTTGTTTATATCTAAGTTGAGTGAGTCACCTCGTTTAACTTTAAATGTTAAAGAGGTGTCGTCCGCAAAGAGGACAACATCAGTAAGTTTATCTAACATGTAAGGGAGATCATTTATGTAGACTAGGAACAGGAAAGGCCCCAATATCGATCCCTGAGGTACACCAATCTTGATAGGACAACCTGCAGACACCGCACCACCCACGTCCACTCGTTAGTCGCGATCAGCAAGTAGATCAAGTGATTTATCAAGTAAGCCATAGTGCTGTAATTTAAGTAGCAAAGTCTCATGATCAACGCAGTCAAAAGCCTTCGAGAGGTCACAGAAAACCCCAATAGCATCGTGAGAATCCTCCCAGGCTCCATAGACATCGCTGATGAGTTTGTGACCTGCGTCTAAGGTAGACCGCCCTTTCCTAAAACCAAATTGATTTTTGTGTAGGAAGTTATTGACTGAGAAGTGAGACGCTAATTGTGCAAGAATAAGTTTTTCAAATATTTTACTTAAGGCTGGAAGAACCGCGATTGGTCTATAATCAGTGGGGTTTTCGGTATTTCCAGATTTAAAAATTGGAATGATTTTGCTGTACTTCAATAAATTTGGAAAAATGCCTTTTTCGATACAAGAGTTAAAAATTAATGCTAGATGAGGCGCTATTAGTGTTATAACAGGTTGAAGTACTTTAATTGATATCCCCCATAAGTCTTCTGTCTTTTTTAAATTGAGTTCCTTAAATATCTTAATAATGCATTGCGGTCCAACATGGCGAAACGTGAGTGGAGGCGGGGCGATGTCAACATGTTCCTTAAGTATAGATTCCGCGGCGCTGGCAGATGCGTTAAGGTCTTTAGTGGTTTGAAATGGGATGTTAGCAAAGAATGATTCGAATTCATTCGCAATTTCCGACTTATCTGTTACGACTTTACCATTTAAGTTTAAAGCTTGAATGCTTTCCTTACCGTTAGCTTTACCAGTTTCTTTATTAATAATACGCCAGACAGTTTTACTTTTATTTTTCGAATTTCTAATTTTATTATTTAAATTAATAGATTTAGCTTTGGTGCAAACTATCTTAAACAATTTAGAATAACTCCTAACATGTTCAAGAAATGAAGGGTCTTGATCAAAAGTTTTCCTATCATATAACTCATATAGGGCATCTCTGCTTTTCCTAATTCCCGGCGTCGCCCAAGTACTAAAATTTGAATTTTTATTACTGCAAACTTTTTTGAATTTAAATATAAGATCGAATTCAATCCGTATCGCGGAAAATAACTCTTGATATAGTGTATTGGGATCATCTGCCTCAAAGCTCAGCAAGGCAAGGCGCATCTGAAGACTATGATAAAATCTTTCCATACGACTTTGGTTCATTGGCCTATAAACTAACGAGTTTTCTTTTTCTTGTTCAACTGTGTACAATAAAACATTTAGACCCTTATGATCTGACCTTAAAGAAGTTAACAATGATTTTTTGAAGTAATTACCGTTCATTGCTATGTTATCTAAACAAGTTGCAGACGTACCCGCTATTCTAGTGGGTTCGTTGAACAAAAACTTAAAATTAAAAGACTGGAATAGGCCTAATAGAGTGGTCCTTTGGGTCGTGTCTGTAAGTAAGTCAACATTGAAATCTCCACAAATGACTACTGTTTTATTTGAACAGCTTACTTTACCCAGTAAGTCTTCCATTGCAGTTACAAAATTATCGAAGTTGGAAGAAATGGGAGGACGGTACACACATAGAATTATATAGCGGTCTAGCTCTGCACACGCAACCTCACAGGTGCTTTCAACTGAAAGTTTGACAAAGTCCTTTCGCTCTTTAACTTTATTAATATTCCTAGTTAATATAAGGCAACCACCTCCATTTGAGAGATTCCTGTTAAATACACTTGTTACTTTAAAATCTAGGAGACTAAAGTTCATTTTGTGTGGTTGTAACCATGTTTCTGTCAGACAAAGAATATCACATTTAAAATCTTCTAGGAAAATTTCAATTTCTAAAATTTTGCCAGAGAAGCGATTTATGTTTTGGTGAATTAGACTAAGTGTACAAGGCTGCTTCTCTGTTGTCTGGCTATGGAGTTTAAAGAACTCCTTGTTTGTAAATGTTTGTTAGAATTACTACTAACCGTCGGGTCCTTAACTAAATCTATCGACTTACCCACAATACACAGTATGACACAAGACAATCTTCCTTAGTATTTTTTGAGAACAGTAAAGTAGTCCTAACTATTATTAGCAAAATTATCCACAGATTGTTGCCAAAAGTGGCCACTTTTAGTAACACTTTAACCTAAAAGCTATACAACAGTACCCTAAAAATACAAGACAGCATTTTCTAGTGTCATACTGTGCTACATTTTTGATATTTGCTTTAGTTTAGAAGATATTCATTTTTTTCGCGAATGGCGCTAGCATCGCATAAACTGGCTCTTAATGCACTAGATAATCTTTCTTAGAATTTTGGCACTGTTGTGTTGCTTTCAGGTACAAAATCTAAGGAATTATTTTTTGTTGCCTAAATTAGCCACATTTAGTATTTCTTATAAGTTTCTTTTATATCTTTATCCTGAAAAATATACAACAGTGCCTTAAAAATTAGCAATATCAGTGCATCAGTGACACATATTTTTGATTTCGGCCATAAATTTATTATCAAAAGTGGCGCTAATCGGGAATATGGTAGAAAAATATATGCAAAGGGTCCACAGAAACGTTCGAAAGTAAGTATATGAAAAAAAAATCCGTACTTGCGATTTAGGGTATGGTACTTACCTTAAAAAAAAAAAAGAATTAAATGATTACCAAAAATCCGGTCTCATAAATGTCAAGGTTTACCTCAATATGACCTCCTGGCCGACCTGTCGAACTGCAATTCATGTAGTTATGAATGTGCGTTAACTTGACATTTCATTGACAAAAAAAAATGGGTGCAGTTAATTAGTAACGGTAATTTTAATTTTTAAATTGTAGAGAAAAGGTTTGTTTTGTTATTTATGGATTTTGTCCATAATATTTAATATAAGTATAAAAATGATAACACTCCAAATTAGGGCATCATCTGTAATGACCTATGTTAACAAACAAAGATACTGATTCTGATACTGTATTATAATTAATCATAACCTAAATTATATTTATGAAAAAAAAAAAAAAATGTTTAAATGTAAATATTTGTGGCGAGCTTAAAAATTCTTAACCTACCCTTTTCGCATGTTGTAGAAATAACAAAAATAATTATATTTATTACTAGCTAACACGGCGAACTTCGTATCGACTTGAATTTTTGAGAATAGTCTATAGACTATGTCACCGGGGATAGTGTAGCTTCCCAACAGTGAAATAATTTTTGAAATCTGTTCAGTAGTCTCGGAGCCTATTCAGATCAAACAAACAATCAAATCTTTCCTCTTTATAATTTTGGTATTATAGATATTTTAAGAGAGTTGTTTTTTAAAGGTTCTTTTATAGTCAGAAATGATATTTAGTATTTTTTTCTTTATTAACATTACATAACGGATATCATATCAAAAAAAACATCATTAATATGCTCCGCAAACGATTTCAAATTAATCAATTCCAATAAATAGAATCTACATAATTTATTTATATCAGAAAACTGTTCTAATTACCGTATTTTTTATCATTACATCACATCCGATTTTTTTTTTTATTTATCACTTCCCTAGAAACAGGTTTGTTTTGCAAGTGTCAGTAAAAATCGTGGGGTCTCAATCAGTCAAGGCGGACTGGGGTCCAAAAAAACCACTTTCGAGGTCCCAAGGTCGTGTCAATAAGTACACAAAGGTAATTTGCTGAAAAACAGTATTTAATTTTTATCTTTTTTACCTACCTATAATTATTTATTTTTTTCGTTTACTTACAACTAGTATTTTTGATTTTCAGACATCGTATTGCATAGCAATTAAATTGTTTAATACTTAAGTGTCGAAGCAAAACGATGGCCAAAACAATAAGAAAATTTACAATAGATTAAAAAATAAATAAACGCGCGCGATTAGCTTATCCAAGCACCGACCAATCGCACGCTTCTAAATCTCTAAATAACTAAAAATTCTTACAAAAAAAGTAACGTTAAAAAGAACTTACGAAAGTAAAACATGACATGGCGAGTGACTTAAGCTGACTTATATAAATTAGGTAATAATATTACAGAAAAAAAAAAAACAAAGATCAAAAATCGCCGTAACGCGCTGCGGTTTTATAGTTTTTTTTTTTTATTGTGTACGCTCGCTTACTTTTACTTTCTACAATGATGCCAGTCAATGGAGACTTGACCGATTCCGGTTGTATCAATTAACGGAAAATTTTAACTTTAGGGCACTGTAGTATCAGACAGTAAATCATTTATAGAATCAAACCCTTATTTTTATTTGAGGATGAGTTGATGTAGCGGAAGAACATGCAAATTATGTATTACAGAAGCTTGTAGCTGCAGTGCATAGGAAATTTGAAATACTTTTTTTTACAATACAAAGTTACATCTTTTTTTAAATTTACAATAAAGTCACATACTTTTCTGGTAGATAACTAAAAAAATATATAATAATTTAGGCATTTAAGTTTCAGTTGTAGTTTAAAAAAAATGTAGAATCATAGAGTCGAATCGTAAGTGTTACGACTGGTAACACTGTTTAGAAAAGCAATTCAAATCACTCGGACTCGGAGCATTACGTAACATGACATAAATTATGTTCTGTCTGCTCTGCACTTTAGTTTGAGACTTTACTTAAAAGAATTCGTCATTATTTTATGAACTGATTCTTTATACCGGGTCAGGTATCTACCAAAAATTATACAATGCTGTATAGAAACTCTAATACTGCGTCATTTGATTAATTTATAATTTCGGTCTTAAGGTACTCTAATTCACATGTCATGGGTGTGACCTAATTACCGTCTTAAAGGAACGGGAATTAGTTTTTTTTTATTTACTAAAAATTTTAATTTGTATAAAGATTGGAGGAGTACCTTTCTACCAACTACCAATGATCTGTAGTGTATGTATGTTTGTTTGTTTCGTATTGCCAACTCGACTGTGGTGGTCAGATGACTAAGCGAATGTTATAAGAAGAGTAATGAATAAGGGTTTGCGGAGGGCACCATCTTTGCGGGAGCCCCTATGTTCAAGATCAACAGATATGATCAAAAATTTAAAGCGACTGGTTTAAAAAGTATAGTTCTAAAAAGCTGTACCTATTTAAAATGTGTTTTATGTCGTTTGTGCGGATTATACAGTAAGTAGATATGATAGAAAACCTAAAATCTTAAAAACTTTGACACAGTGTAAGGTACCGCAGCGCGTCCGGTTTACGAAATAATTTACGCGTCAATAATAAATAGGAAATAACTTATTAAATAATCTTAAAAAACTATTAAGAATAACACAATGAGCTTTCAATCACATTTTTCTTGCGACACGCGATCAATCCGTCAAACTCTGAGTTACGTAAAAAGAAATTAAAACGAATCGATCGCGCTATTAAAATTAAAAACCTTAAAAAACTACATGCACCTTCCATTTTACCTTTCCATTCACTCTCACTATTTCCAATTTCAAACGAAATGAAATCTGGGATATTTAAAAAGAAAACTTTGACAGATGACTTGCCGCCAAATTGGTACAAACTTAGGGTAGGTACTGGCTGTTTTGTTTTCTTTTTTTGTTCAAAAATCATTCTTTTTCGAACTATTGCTATCGAAAATCAAATTTAGCTTCAAATATCAAAGTTATCTTCAGTAATCGCGCCCTAAACATGCAAAATTACGCAGATAACATACAAAATATTGTTCTCAAAAGAGCGGAACACGCATGCGCGCATACTATCACAACTTCCTCAACCAAACAGATCGTGAAAGTGTTATCCAACGGTTAGAAAGGTGGTCACGGTACGCAGGCGCTTTCTACCTTGAGTACAGAGCTAAATCTGATATTCTGCGTTGCCTCGCAGCTGTATGAAAACCTCTCGTTCCATCTGGAACTAACGGTGTTCTCGGTTCAAACCTCGGAGCGTAGGACAATCTTCTAACACCAGTAGGACCAGGACCGCATTCAGTACCGCTAAGTGAGCAATTCGATAACCTTCTAGCAAGCCAACCTTCGCCGCTGCTAGCGCTACCTGTGCTTGCCTGTGACGTTCTGCGGGAGCCGCAGTAGAAGGAAACACCAGAGTCTGAGCTGTGACTGCAGTTTGACACTCTTCTAGGCATCCAGGTTTGAATTTCCGGCGAGCGCGGTGCGAAGAAACCGCTCGAAGTACGTCTGTAGTGTGGCACACCGTACCTGTAGTCGTACTCAGGTTCTGAACCGCTGCAGCAGGAAGAATACTCGCATTCGTGACGTCTGGATACTCTACGAATTGGCTGTTTCCTTTTAGCTTCTCTCGGTACGCCGTTCAGTTCGTAAACTCTCATGCCTTCATCTTCTATGTTTTGTAGACGCAGCGCTTCCCTGGCCGATTCTGATTCGGTGAATTCAACTAATGCACAAACACAGTTAACCAATGTTGGGTTCTTGTTAAGGAACTGTCGAACGTCAGCCGGGACTGGGTTGCCTGGTCTCAACACACGCACCAATGCTATTTCACCGCAACTTGCGAAGAGTCGTGAAACATTCTCAACTGATGGCTTGTCTATCGGCATTCTGACTGCCACCACTGTTCTTGAAGGCGTCGTCTCATCGTAAGGCGGTAAAGGTTCTTTCCTCCTAAGTTTAGTTCCAGCTTCGTTGACCTCCAACTTTGTAGATCGCTTCAAAGCTTCAGCAACGACCCTCCAGTCTTTAGTCAGATGCTTCACACGTTTGAAAGACGAGATTAGTTTCAGAGACACATATCCTTCCTTGTTTCTTCTGACATGCTTCAAAAGGAACGCGTCCTTAGTAATGTTAGCGTCTGAGAAGTAGAACTCAACTTGGGAAACGATCCTGTGGGACAGCTCTTCGTCAGGAGGTGCGTAGGGTGGATCCTGTGACTCGGCAGCGACTTCGCAGCCTGAGTCTTTACCGCCACCACTTCCTGTGTCAGATGCGGAATCTGATAACTCGTGGTCTTCGGTCGAGACGCGGCGTTCGGATATCCCTTCGTCCGTTTCTGAGTTTACTGTCCCCTCCATTTTGTTTTTTTTTAAACGCACGTGTGTTCCGCGCGGCGGTTATTAGTCGACTGTAGCGCGCGCGAATTTTACGTTCCTTTTATAAATATAGCTTCAACGATGAGCGTAGAAAGGCGGCTCTGTTGACATTGCGTTGTCGAGTGAATAACACAAAAAAGTTTACGTCGCAGCGCAGTCTCATTGTCAACTAGTGTGGGATTGCATAGTGTGGCACAGTTGTTTGTTATTATGTGCAGATAACGTAATAGCTTGTTGGACAAAATGCATGCGTTTCGCGGAAATAGCACTCTCGTGCCATTGAAATACACTGAGAGTGTTTGTGTGACCTTTTAACATTTTTAGATGCACATTTTGTTCTTTTGTGATCTGATTTTCTCACGGATTACTTACAGCATTTATTAGTTAACTTTTTTATTGTAATTACAACTATGGATTCTTTAGCTTAACTAATATTCTAGAGAGAGAAAAAATGGTTAAGTACATAGTTTGTTTGATTGTTTAAATCGAATAAGCTCTGAAACCTGTCTGTCTGAATCAGTCGATTTGAAAAATTTTACCTAGTCGGTCACAATGGCACAGATAATTTTTATGTTGAGTGTGATTTTCGAAGTACGGGTTCTATTCCCGGCGGGGGCGAACATTTTTTTGATGAATATCAATGTTCATGTATTTGTATAACATGTTTGGGCACCATTAGACCAGACAGATTCTAGCTAGGTAGGGGCTCTGATTGTTGTGATACGTTACTTATTTATAACTAAGACCAGGCCCGGCAAAATTTGCTTTGCCTAAAAAATATATTTGGGAGAATTAAATTATTGTTTTTATTATTACCTTCATTTAAAATTTTCGATATTTTTTCATTCACACACATCCTTGGGACACAAACATTTGAAACAAAACGACAAACATTTGAAATCCAAAATCAGCTAAATCGGGCCAGGCGTTCTCTAGTTTTATTGAGAAAAACGAACAGCAATTGATTTATATCAACAAATTTATTTAATACGTATTAGTAAAAAAAAATTATGTATTTTATTGATATATCAATTCCATTATTGTAGGACTATGGCGGAAGGAAATAAAATTACCTTTTACCTTGCACTTTGTTTAAAGCAATTAAATATCAAGTCATTTTAAAATGCCAACCGTATCTTTACTCACATTATTTATACATATATTCAAAAGTTACTCTGTCTGTATATCTCTTTCAGAAAACAATTATCTCTTTTATTTATTTTACTTATGGCACTCAGGGTCCCTTACTACAGAAGTGTCTCGGAGATGAACTAGCTCAAATAGATCACCCGTGACCCCCTTGCCAACAGCCGAAATGGACACCGGCGGGGTTTTAGTGGGTGCGAACCCCACATAACCCTGCGGCTCCCACGGGACTGCAGGGTACTCGTTAGGAGTTTCCCCGCTTTAAAAAAAAAGAAAATACACCCAGACCAGAAAACAAACATCTACAATTGTCTGCTCCGTAGCTCAGTTGGCAGTGATGTGGACTAAGATGCGTGTGCACCTGGGTTCGATTCCCGGCGGGGCGAACATTGGTATGATGAATATCGATGTTTGTTTCCGGTCTGGGTGTAATGTTCGTCTCTTTATATGGTTCGGGCACCCTAGATACAGGTTCTACCTAATTAGGGGCTCTGAGTGTGATGCGTTACCTAACTTAACTTAAGCGTTAACTAAACATCGATATACATCATAACAATATTTGCCTCCAACGGGAATCGAACCCGGCCTCCTAACGTTCAGTCAACATCACTACCAACTGAACCACGAAGGTTTTAGTTGAAACATAATAATCTCCTTTAATTCTATTACAAAGTATTATAACGACCACGCAAAACGAAGACGGGGTGAGCTAACTTAAATCCTGTTAGATAAAAACTTAAGAGCCAGTTTACAGCGATGATAGCGCCATTCTCTAAAAAAAAATTCTAAACTAAGGCAAATATCAAAAATGTGGCATAGTATGACACTAGAAAATCATGCTTAGTATTTTTTGAGTACAGTTATGTAGTCCTAAGTAAAAAAAAACACAGATTGTTGCTAAAAGTGGCCACTTTTAGCAACACTTTGTAACTTTCTTTGGTCTTTAATTTAAAAGCTATGCAAGAGTACCCTAAAAAAAAGGCTACATTATCTAGTGTCATACTGTGCAACATTTTTGATAATCGCCTTAGTTTAGAAGAAATTTTTTTTTTTCGCGAATGGCGCTAGCATCGCTGTAAACTGGCTCTTAATACTTACTTAGTCTACCTACATATATTAGAGATATATTTTTTTTTTAATCCTCGTTATGTTTCTTCCACGATATCCGCGATACTAGCGCCAATTTCAATAAAAATATAATATCTTCTAAATCTTAACTATGGCTAAAATAAAAGATTATGCGTCAATGATATGATGCACTAGATAATCTTGCTTAGAATTTTTAGAGGTTCTGTTTTTCGGGATAAAGAGCTTAGAAATATATGTTTGTTGTACATACACGGTTATTTTTTTTTAATCGTGGAAGAAAATTTAAGACACGGTAGGCATAGTTATTCAGCAGGACTGATTCCTGAAAACGAAATTGAAAAATAATGAACCGTGCTCACTTGAGGTAAGTACTTCAAAAGTTGCTGTAAAAAAAAACTAAAAACTATGTGTAGCATCAGAGCAATGACCTATGGTGGCTTAGCTGGTCCCAGACGTGTCAGGGGGTGGAGGGCAATGCGCAGGGAGGTGAACATGGAGTCCACCAGCCTTTAATAAGTTTTTAAGTATTTTTTATTCAAATAATAATGCAAAAGAAAGGACGAAGGACGAAGGACGAAGTACGCTGCTGCCCGTCCTTAGGGTGTTACCTTAGTCGCCTTTAACGACACCTGTGGGAGGAGATGGGATGGTAGTATACTATGATGATGATTAATCCTTTAACTCCTCGGGGAGCATAGGGCCTCAACAGTCTTCCTCCAGACTTCTCTGTCCTGCGCTCTTTCTTTGGCGTCGGTCCAGGTCATCCCTGCCTCCTTGAGTTCTGTCATGATAGAACGCTTCCAGGTTTCAGCGGGACGACCCTGTCTTCTTCGGCCGCCAGTAGGGTAGTATACGATGCCGCCACTAAACTATAATTACATAGATCGATATAAAAATAGCAAACAATAAACGCAATATTATTGCGTTCGTAATTCTAAAGAGGAAAAAAGGAAGTATAAATATGAATAATGTAATATTTTATCACATTGCAATTATTTACAACTAGGTAATGTCGCAAACTATTATATTATTAGATAGGTATAGTGTAATTATAAATTGCAATTTTCATCATCAATACACAGTATCAAACAAAGTCCCTTCCGCTGTCTGTCGCTCTACTGGAACGCTCCTCTTCGGGTAAAGGCCTGCTCTAGCGACATCTATTTTTCTTTATATTGAGCTGTGTCCATCCATTTAGTATCCGCTATAGATAGACTCGTCCTTCCATCTAGCGTTTGGTCTTTTTTTTTGTAACGGGGGGAAATGCCTATCGCATTTGCCGACGCTCGGGGGAGCGTCGGGGGTATGTGGGGCTCGCACCCACTAAAACTCCCCTGTGGTCATCTTGGCGCTTTTGGGAAGAACACCGGGAACCACGCATTACTGGCGTCCGAAGTTCTTCCCACGCTCAGCTGCTATCAGCTTTGTGCTCGGGGAGGGCATTTTGTTGCCTCCCCGGCTCGCCTTTGGAGCTGCGGCGGCACAGTGCCACAAGCTGTGCCGCCGCCCATCTTGGGGCCGTTTGATGAGTGTGTAGGACCCCCACCCTTCACCCTATTCTTACGCCCGGACCTACAGGCCTTTAGCCTGCCGGGGCGCCTGGAGCCCGCGGGACCTTCCCAAGATGTGATCTTATGTGTCCATCTATCTTCAGTATTGGAGTCAGTTCAGATGATTCTGCTATTATAATATGTATGAACTATTATCAACGTCCTTGCCTATTATAAGGGCCAGCGCACATGTGTATTCTGTTCGCATATAACCCGGTTACATCATCGTTAGGGTTTACTTTCATCAACTTAGAACTAGGGTAGGTAGATATCTATTAAATTTCCCTAGTTTTAGTAGTAACTATGCAGGGAATGATACCTCAGTGCCACCCACTACCCTATCTAGGGCCTTTTTAAGGCTGCTTTAGTTTAAGGTACTTACTTACCTTACTTTTCTATCGAAATCAAAAATCTGTCTTTCACACTGAAACTACTAAAGAGATTTAAATGATGGTACAGTGGCGGACACGGGCGGCGTAACACTTCCGGTTTTTCTGTATTGGAAAATAGCTTTTTTTTTGGTATACAGTCTAGGGCTGACGTAACCATAGACAAATCTGTTACGGTCTCCTAGTCCGCCACTGTACACAGATAATTTAGATCCTGATAAAAATCAAAGGATACTTTTTATACCAAAATTCCCAAGGAAGCGGAATAATTTTAATTGGCTGAGCGCTCTTTCTTAGGATGACACAGAAAAAATAATTGTTAAGTGTATTGGGAAATAATCAAAATTTAATAACCGCAGCCTTGTAAATTTATTTTCGAAGTCTTCTTCTTATACATATTGTTTTGGATAATTTTGGTAATCTTTTTAATTTTTATCTCCAAACTAATTAATTTCTAACAAACCACATTCCGTCTTAAAAGTTCATTAATTTATCTAGATTTAAATTCCTTTAATTTAATATTATTTTTAAATTAATGTATATATTAATATTTTTTAATAATTTAAATTTATTTTAATTGCATGTTTAGCTTGTAATAAAATATTATATATTTTATTTTTATATTTTTATCTTATTTTTTAATAGACACTAAATGCATGTTTTTAGATAATGATATTTTTAAACATCCATTATATTAATTTTATTTTTATCACAATTTTCTAAATGTATTTGATTTGAAACTACCTAATTGTAACTAGTAAAATTTATATAAGATTACGAGGCTGGCTGGGCGTTTGGGACTGCAACACAGTTTTAACTACAGCAGTCCTTAACGATATGCGTTTTAATGTACACCTTATTATGTGAACAATAAATCATTTTTCATTTTCATTTTCATTTTCATTTTTCATTTTCATAAATGTAATTTGTGGATTGAAGGAAAATTTCTTTAGTGAAGCCGCGACGGTCATAGGCATAAGTACTAACTACCTACTAAAGTAAACCTACTATAGTAAAATAAGATTATTTTGTGCAGAAAATCTACTCTACTATTTAAATAAAAATGAATCGTGGTTTAGCTGATGTAGTCCAGGGAAGGTTTAAAGGTGAGAAAATATGGAAAAATTTAGAGGCAGTTAGTAAGAATAACAATTTCTTTTTTCCATGCAAGTTGTAAGGCGCGATACAAAGTTCGCCGGGACAACTAGCAGATAATAAAGAAGATAAAAAAATGTTATCGATTCAAGGTCTTTTCCATTTTGCTGCTCGCCAGTGCCAGCCAATATGGCGGCTATCTGGCGGCAATACTACGTAATTTTCACTGCTACGTGTATAGCCTCGGTGGCGCAGTAGGCAGCGCGTAAGTCTCATAATCTTAAGGTCGTGAGTTCGATCCTCACCCGGGGCATATTTTTTTACTTTTTTTGTCTTAATTATTTTAATTTAAATACCATTGTGCCCAAAATCTTGATTTTCCAAATAGTAAACTTTCTGATTTAAATGAAACTTAGTTCTTTAATTTTTTCTACTTTATTTTATTTCGTTTCGGCACGTTTCGGTAAGTTTGTATGAAAAAGTAATACCACGGAGGTAGATCAATCAATATATATAATAACTCTTCCGTTACTGACTGAGACTGACTGACTGACTGACTGACTGACATACCACGCAGAGCCGAAACTACTGGGCGTAGCGGGCCCGAATTTGGCGCTTGGGTTCCATGGGGAGTGTAGGTGAGCACTAAGAAAGGATTTCCCGAAATTCCCACGGGAACGGGAAAAAACGGGATTTTTGTGTTTACGAGAAATCTGCGCGGGAAAAACCGCGGGGCAGCCTCTAGTTTGTATAATAATTGTTTAAAACCTATACTTAAACAATTGCCGAATATTATTATAATGCTAACTTAAATTTACAAAAGGTTAACCGAGTCATAAAAATATCTCTCAAGGCACCAACGTTCAAGAACATCGATATAAAAGTGTTTACCTACTTCAGTTCAGAGTTCATTCAAAACCCAAAACAATTCTTGCATTGCACTAAAGATGCAGAGTAGGTAGGTAGACCCACCACAATGTCCCAGTAACAGTATAAGAAAGAATACAAAAGTATAGTAAGACGACTGGTTAGGGTTCGGGAGTGCAGTGGATAAGGTCGCCTTTTGTCACCTCGCTGATTTGTATAATGTTTCTTGTTTATTTTAGCTATAAACAGAACATTCAATCATTCATAAAACACATATTAATCAATATTAATATAATCAATGCATAGTATAAAACAAAGTAGCTTCCCGCGTCTGTCCCTATGTATGCTTAAATCTTTAAAACTATGCAACGGATTTTGATGCGGTTTTTTTTAATAGATAAAGTGATTTAAGAGGAAGGTTTATAAGTATAATACATGCACAAAATGTTAATAGGTAAGGCGGTACGAAGTTCGCCGGGTCGACTAGTAGTATAATAAATAATGACCTCGAAATATTCGCAATTTCTTCGTAGCTCAGTTGGCAGTGTTGTGGACTGATTAAGCTTGTGCACCTGGGTTCGATTCCCGGCGTGGCGAACATTGATATGATGATTATCGATGTTTGCTTCCGGTCTGGGTGTAATGTTCGTCTATGTATATTTCGGGCACCCTAAATGTTATGTGATGTGATGATGTGTTATTATTATTAGAATAACTTAGCAATACAAAACCTTTTACTAGACTAACGTGGTGGCCCTAAAAGTGCAGCACCCTCCTATTTTTTTCAGACTCTTTTTTTGCCAGCCAGTAATATTATGTCATTATTAATTATTTTTTTGCCAGCCAGTAATACTATCTCATTATAAATTTTTTTTTTGCCAGCCAGTAAGATTATCTCATAAATCGTCCTCAACCTAAAAGCCCTAAAAGTGAAATTGACTTGCAAAATACGACTACGGCCACCCTTTTAAGGTCAAACGACATCGTCGTATGTGGTTACCTCGACACAATTAACTTCAGGAAAAGACCTTGACTTAAAGGAAATGTATGGAATATGTATGTATACGATATGCGATACTAAACCATAAATTATGCTCTTACAATATCTTCACTGCGTTAGAGTTGTTTTTCTGCGGAAGTGTGGAAGTATTGCAAATTTAATTGCACTTCATCAATCAATACATAGTATAAAATAAAGTCACATTCCACGTCTGTCCTTATGTGCCTATATTTTTAAATCTTTAAAACTACGCAACAGATTTTAAGGCGGTTTTTTTAGTACAGAGGCGGTCTAGGAGGCCGTAACAGATTTGTCTATTGTTTCGTCAGCCCTAGACTGTATTACCAAAGAACAAGAGCTATTTTGCAAAACAGAAAAACCGAAAGTGTTACGCCGATCGTGTCCGCCACTGCACCTATATATAGATAGAGTGATTCAATAGGAAGTTTTACATGATTGATTGATTGATTGAAAGATTTATTCCATGTTCCAAATACATCAAAACATATAGGTACATTTTATAAACTTAAGTAGGTAGGTATAACTAGTGACATGAATCATTAACATATATAAGACTACACTGTACAAACAAAATCCAGTTTTGATGTAGCTGCGACACGGAAAGGGCTCTGACTCAGCATATGCTACAGGATAATATAAGAAATACTATCCGCAGCGCTGGTATTCTGCCAGTACCCCGACAGGCAATACATACATGCACACGTCCCGGTATTTTACATATAAATAAATATAAGTATATATAAACTTAAGTATTAAAGCTAACAGTGAGGATAAGGGCCAATTTATAATATATGATTATATATGTATACCTAACATAAATAATACATAAATAAAAGGTGTAAGTAAATATATAAAAATGTGTGTTAGGAATTTATATGTGTATACTTAAATGGATCAACTACTAAAATAATAAGAATAAAAAAAAATAAAATAAAAAATAAAATATATGAAGACAAGGAAAGAATATAATAATAAAAATTCAAGTAAAAAAACATGCACAATATAGATAGACTTTAGAGGTTTGGCGGTACGAAGTTCGACGGGTCGACTAGTTTCTTATATACCTAAACATTACAGGCAGGCTTATTAAAAAAATCTATTAATCCTAACTTAGTTCATAAGATTTGTTTTTCATAGAGTAAATTATTTGCATAATAAAATAACGACCTTTTGGAAAGATCCCAACTATCATTTTATAGGTTTCATTCATTAATCAACCCATTTGATCGTTCGAAAACTTAATCAGAGATTATTATTGGACTGGGTTCCGTAATTTATTTTCTACCATATTTTCCAATGGGACACAATATGTGTAGAACAGCTTTACTGGAGTTCTGTTTCTCTGGTTAATTGTATGGTAAATACATCCAGACAGCTATAGCTTTCTCTTTAACTTGTTATGTTTTTTTTATTAAATAAGGACTTAAGTACCTTCTCCTGAATGAAACAAATACTTTTGTGAAAACCGCATCAAAATCGGTTCAGCCAAACTCGAGATACTCGCGGACAAACATACAAACATACAGGCCAAACTGATAACCTTTTTTTTTGAAGTCCGTTAATAAAAGGGTAAGAATCCACAGAAAAATTTAAGGTATTTTAGACTTTTGATAAGCGATACCTTGTGTGGAGCTAGGAAATACAATATCACATTGATTTTATCAAAAGGTTCCGTTGCAACATTATAAAATGGTACCCTAATCTTATGCCTAACTTCCGGTGTTTTTATTCCGTGTGTACAAAAATGTTCAAACATATAAAACCGCTGGATTTCAACCTTGACCCGTTGATTGCATACTTTTGACCGCAGTTTTAGATCTTTTGACTTCCTCTGTGGCACCTGACGCCTGAGTCCGGGTTGAATTCCCGGCGAATGTGAATATTGTTATGATAAATTTGCTTTATTTTCCAAAAAAAACTTAAAATAAATAAATTTTTGACCCGACTTCAAAAAAGGAGGTTATCAGTTTGACCTGTATGTATGTATGTATGTTTGTCCGCGATTATCTCGCGTTTAGCTGAAACGATTTTGATGCGGTTTTCAGATAAGTATTTGCTATATTCAGGAGAAGGTTTTAGTACATATTTTAACAGACTTAGATTAAGAGAAAGTGCTCAGTTGATGTATTTCTCAGTTTATTGAAGGCGGTTTCCTTTTTTGTAAAAAATTAAAATATATTATTTAGCTATCTAATATTTTTTTAAGTAACAGTAAAATCAGATGTCATTTACTTACGAGTCTATCTCTGTTATTCATAAAAAGTTAAAGAGCATTTTAGTTATTTGACGTATGTCAATTAAGACTGGATGTCACGTATTTACCATACAACAAACCAGAGAAGTAGACCTCCAGTAAGGGTACTTAAAACCTACTGTATCTTTATGAATAAGACGGTATAAGTATTTGGTTATCTCCTAGATTTTATCTAAACACGCGATTTTGAGGCAAATTTTTATTTGTAAATATTTCTTTGTTTAGTTTTTTTTTTTTAAGGTTTGTAATAAGATATAATGTATGACAAATAATTAATAAAAGTTGGAATCAGTGAAAAATTAAGAGTAGGTAAGTCTAATTCTACAATGTCAAATAAGATATTGTTATTGGGGTCATCTTTTGTATACGTTTGGGCCTTTGAGTGTGATGCGTTATTTTTGCAATCAACCAAATTTTCACATATACAATTTATACCTGTCGCTTCCCGAGTCTGTCCCAATGTATGCTTAAATCTTTAAAACTATTCAATGGATTTGGATGGATAGAGTGATTTTAGAGGAAGCTTTATATGTATAACGAGCTTTCCCGGCTTACTTCGTTACGCCATAGAATATAAGATACTACAAAAGACTTGGCTCTATAGACTATGTTATTTTGACTGCTTAGAATGGCCGAATAAAAAACAAACAACAACAACAAACCACCTGTCAAAATATGTAAACAACGGAAAAAATATTGCACCTTGGGTTACATTATTTGAGTTTAGGTAAGGATCCCTATTTTTTTTGAAAATCTAATATAGCCTATGACACTCGGGGTTAATGTAACTTCCTACCAGTGAAAGAATTTTTCAAATCGGTTCAGTATTTCCGGAGCCTATTCGTTACAAACAAACAAACAAACAAACAAACAAATCTTTCCTCTTTATAATATTAGTATAGATACATGCACAATATATAGTAATCGGTTAGACAATGCGAAGATCGCCCGGTCAACTAGTAAGAAATAGAATAGAATAGAAAATAGTAAAGTAAAGTAAAGTAAAAAATGATTTATTCAATATTGGATACAAGATATCGCTTACTGAAAGTCAATTAGACTAATCTAATTAATATTGATACCAATTATTTGGTAAAGTATCCTATACTGCTAGAGGCGAGGTAGTTCAGGGTGCCCACCAATTGGCTCAGGCAAACAAATGTTTGCCTTGCCTTACGACAATAATTGTCGCCTGGATACTGGAGAGGCCTCCAAATGAGCCCTCCTCTGTCAAATGATTCTACTTAATAACATAGGAATCTGTCTCAAAGACTAACAGAGTGTGGTAACGTTACTTCCAATATTTTTTTTATCCCAATAAGAACATAGTTTATGCAGTCAATAATCTTTTTTACAAAAAGAGACCCGACTTCAACAAACATTATCTGAGAACTTCTTCTTTTACGAAGTCGGTTAAAATAGGTACTTTAACCTTCTCCTGAATGTAAAAAATACTTATCTGAAAACCGCATCATAATCGCGGACAAACATACATACATACAGGTAAAACTGATAACCACCTTTTTTGAAGTCGGTTATAAAGAGAGATCAAAATTCGAGGTTCGTAAAGTTTAATTTAAAGAACCAATTTAAAGCTAGACCTAGAACAAACAAGTTTATCCTAAAATCTAGTCGGATTGAATAAGATTTGTGGTCTGAAAGCTGACATGTCGCTCTGCTTGCGCACACGTAGGCGACACTTGTGACTGTAAAATAATATTTAGTACAGTGGCGGACACGATCGGCGTAACACTTCCGGTTTTTTTGTATTGCAAAATTGCTCTTGTTCTTTGGCAATACAGTCTAGGGCTGACGAAACCATAGACAAATCTGTTACGGCCACCTAGTCCGCCACTGTACCTATCGCCTTCAGCGGCTTTTTCATTACAACCGAAATACGCCACATAAGGGGCGAACGGGTGCGATACTAGCGCCACTTCGTTAAATAATTAATATCTTCTAAACCATGGCCGAAATCAAATACTTATGCGTTAATGACGCCCTTAATAATCTTGCTAAGAATTCTTAAGGCTCTGTTGTGTAGCTTTTAGGATAATGATCTTAGAAATTTTCTTTTAAAAAGTGGCCTCTTTAGGCAACAAAATAATATTTATAAGATCATCCTGAAATCTACACATTAGCCTAAAAAAATCCAAGCAAGATTATCTAGGGCGTCATTGAAGCATATTTTTGATTTTGGTTATGATTTTGAAGATATTAATTACTAGAGGGTGCCCCGCGGATTCGCCAGCGCATTTTCAAATTCCTAATTTTCCCGTAGTAATCAATATATATAAAACTCTTCCGTTACTGACTGACTGACTGACAACGCAGAGCCGAAACTACTGGACGTACAAAGCTGGAATTTGGCATGTAGGTTCCTTAGGAAGTGTAGGTGAGCACTAAGAAAGGATTTCTCGAAATCCCCACAGAAACGGGAAAAAACGGGATTTTCGTGTTTATGAGAAATCTGCGCGGGAAAAACCGCGGGGCAGCCTCTAGTTTCGAGATAAAAACTAGCCTATGTCTTTTCTTAGGCTCTAGACTATCCATATACCAAATTTCATTTAAATCGGTTCAGTAGTTTTCTCAGGAAAGCGAGACAAACAGACGGACAGACAGACAGAGAGAGTGGGGTTGTTCCTGTTTCGACCCACAGACTTTCTACCCACGATTATTTTTTCCGTTTTCAACCCATTTGTATGCCTGTTTCAACCCACAATCAACCCAACATAAAATAATCATTATTTTTGTCCGTTTTCTACCCATTCATAGTACTGTTTCAACCCGCTGTGCAATTTCTAATTTTGGAGAGTTTGCAAAACTTTATCAAAATCATACTAATGTTAACTGCGATAGGTTTGTTTTACTTCACAAAACACTTACCTACTCGTACTAACCAAAATTACTTGAAATTTCATAGTACGAAAGTAATTAAACATATCTGCGGTTTTCTGTGTTTTATTTTTAACTTAATTTTTTTGTTATATTTTTACCAAAAACAAAATCACTTTAAGCTAAAGGGGATACCGAAAATCTGAAAGAATTAAAAATAATTTCTTTAAATAGTGGAAAACAAAAGAATTCTCGGACTTCTTTGGCTTACCTTACAAATATATCAATTTTTTTACAACCTTACATATTACTTAAATGAATTTAATAGGTAGGTACTTATCGTGGGTCGAAACAATAATGACCATTTGTTGTGGGTTGAAACAAGAAAAAAAGGTGCGTGGGTAGAAAGACCGGGGGTCGAAACAGTAACAACCCAGAGAGTGATTTTCGCATTTATAATAATAATAATAATAATAATATAATAATAACACATCACACTCAGAGCCCCTAACTAGGAAGAACCTGTATCTAGGGCGCCCGAAACACACACAGAGACGAACATCACACCCAGACCGTAAACAAACATCGATATTCATCATATCAATATTTGTCCCGCCCAGGAATCGAACCCGGGTGCTCACGCTTACTCAGTCCACATCACTGCCAACTGAGCCACGGAGCAGTCAAATAGTATGGATTTGTCGATGTGACGCTAGTTTCGCACCCGTTTGCCTCTTAAGGAAGTCGCCACAAATGTCTCTCCCGTGTGCGCCGACACTGAACCCGACATGTCACTCACGACGACACACCGTTCGTGTTTCACTCAATGTCGCCCCACAATAAGGCCAAGAGCACAATGTCGACCGCATTCGCTATGTAGAGAAGGGGGTTATTCTGAACCGATAGAGATTATATCGATTTCGAGAATTTTGTTGTTGGCGTTGGTCGTCGTTGCCGAAAGAAATTTTGGCTGTTTACTATTTTAAACAAGTAAACAAGTATGCAGGTATATGCGCTTGCTATGTTGCATGAAGGTCAATCTAGATAGGTAAAATCATTTTTCTACAAAATAAGATAAAATTATTATTATTATTAAGTAATTTATTCGAAGTAAATATATTTTACAGTTTTTTGATAACTCGCCAAACTGCTAAGGCAGTCTGTCGGCGAATGTATGCGCCTTCACAATCTTATAAGTAAACGAGCTTTCCCGGCTTACTTCGTTACGCCATAGAATATAAGATATTACAAAAGACTTGGCTCTATAGACTATGTTCTTTTGCTCGCCCAGAATGGCCGAATAAAAAACAAACAACAACAACAAACCTGTCAAAATATGTAAACAACGGAAAAAATATTACACCTTGGCTTACATTATTTGAGTTTAGGTAAGGATCCCTAATTTTTTTGAAAATCTAATATAGCCTATGACACTCGGGGTTAATGTAGCTTCCTACCAGTGAAAGAATTTTTCAAATCGGTTCAGTATTTCCGGAGCCTATTCGTTACAAACAAACAAACAAACAAACAAACAAATCTTTCCTCTTTATAATATTGGTATAGATAATAAACAATATCATGCAATAAACCCTACCCCCCACTTACTTACTTTTAACCTGTTTATTATGATAACATAATGGAAAAAAACTCATTATTATACGTCTAAAATTCTATGTCAGATGAAAAAAAAAGCAGTAGGTTTTTTTCTCTATCATAACAACCTGTAGACGTCCACTGCTGTACATAGGTCTCCCCACAGACACAGATTGTCATAAGGGCAAACATTGTGGAGGGAATTTGCCGTAATCGCCACGCTTGGCAGGCGGGTTGGCGATCTAAGTATGGTTGTTAAATTCTTCAACGAAGCCCGCTGCTGAAATTCGGCCTTCGAGGCCGAGGCGAGGCCTTCGGAAATTCCCTAAGTCGCCTTTTACGACACCCACTGGAAGTTTTTTTTTCTCTTTATTAAATCTAAATTTAATCCTGGCAGACTACCCTTTTGTACTTACTTACATACATTATAAAATTTGAAATATAGAAGTTGGAGTTAAAAAAATTACTAAATCTCTAATTTCGTCATAATTCGATAGCCTGCCAGAATAGCAGCCGTATCGAAGATTCTCAGGGTTGCGCGAGCGCACATATATGGGGCTTTTTTATACGCACAGCACGATCAGGCCAAAATATGTTTGTCAACCTTAAGAGGAACAGTAAGGTAAATCTTTGTAAATAACAAACTAAACGTAGCGATGGGTATGTACTACATATTTATCGAAAAAGATAGTTATAATCAATAACGCATCACTCTCAGATCCCCTACCTAGGAAGAACCTGTATGGTGCCCGATATAGTGGGCGATACACATACAGAGACGAACACTTTTAGCAACACTTTGTAGCTTACTTTGGTCTTTAACCTAAAAGCTATACAACAGTTCCCTAAAAATACTACATTATCTAGTGTCATACTGTGCCACATTTTTGATAATTGCCTTAGTGTAGAACATTTTTTTTTTTCGCGAATGGCGAAAAATACAATTAATCTCGTAAGCTTACCCTGTTATTCATAAAAAGTTAAAGAGCATTTTAGTTATTTGAAATATTTCAATTTAGACTGGATATCACGTATTTACCATACAACAAACCAGCGAAGTAGACCTCCAGTAACGCTACTTAAAATCTACTGTATCTTCAATATCAATATACATAGTATAAAACAAAGTCGCTTCCCGCGTCTGTCCCTATGTATGCTTCATTTCAGCCGTAAGACGTCCACTGCTGGACATAGGCCTCCCTCAAGGCTCTCCATATGTACCGATCGCAGGTGGCCTGCATCCAGCGTTATGTATGCTTATATCTTTAAAACTATCCAACGGATTTTGATGCGGTTTTTTGTAATCGATAGAGTGATCCAAGAGGAAGGTTTGTAAGAATAATACATGAACAAAATTGCAATAGGTTAGGCGGTACGAAGTTCGCCGGGTCGACTAGTTATGAATAAGACGGTTAGAGAGATACTATTAGATACTCGTAAGTATAATTTCATCTTTTGCATAACCGTTTTAATGAAATGTAGAGAAATCTTGCACACCTATTTTTTTTTATTACAAAACTGATTCTATTAATACCTTACTTTAATTGCGCTTTTCCTGTATTCTACGTCTATTTGAGACGAGATATAAATAAATCAATCGTTAAGTAAGTATACAGGGTGTTTCTGACAAGGCGGTAATAAATCAAAGGAGAGATTCAGCTCAACATACCTAACAACTTTCCCAAAGCAACAGGGTCGAAATCTCAAAACAAAAATCAGCTGTCCCGTACATTGACCCCGCGAGCTGATCGAACCAATGTATGGAACAGCTGTTATTTTTTTGAGATTTCGACCAATTTTGCTTTGGGAAAGTTGTTAGTTATGGTGAGCAGAAGCTCTCCTTTGATTTATTACCGCCTTGTCAGAAACACCCAGTATATCTATACTAAATGAAATAACTATTATATGTTTGTTAGTATGTTTTGACTGCTCCGTGGCTCAGTTGGCAGTGATGTGGACTGAGACGCTGGTGTACCGGGTTCGATTCCCGGCGGGGCGAACATTGTTATGATGCATATTGATGTTTGTTTTCCGATCTGGGTATAATGTTCATCTTTGTTTATGTTTCGGGCACCCCAGATACAGGTTCTTCCTAGTTAGGAGCTCTGAGTGTGATATAATGATGTGTTTTATACTATTGGTCGCTGGGGCCAAAGAGTTCTCGAGTGGCGACTGTGAACCGGAAGATGCAGAGTAGGCAGACCCCCACAGAATGGCCAGACAGATTACACTAAATGAAGTTCGCTCAGCCCCCGCAGCACGACGGACTATTTGTCGAATCTAACTGTCACTTTTAATCGCTTTTGACATTTCAATGCGGGAAAATGTATGGAGATGATCGACAAAAGTGACAGATAGATACGACAAATTCGGCAAATTGTCCGTCATGCTGCGAGGGCTGGATTGGTCATTGTGGCGATTTATGGGGGAGGTCTATAACCGTCTTTCGGCTGAAATTATTCTATTTCACACTAGTCGACCCGGCGAATTTCGTACCGCCTTACCTATTATTATGTTGTGCATCTAAACTTTTCTCTTGAATCACTCAATCTATTAAACAAAAACGCATCAAAATCCGTTGCATAGTTTTAAATATATAAGCATACATAGGGACAAACGCGGGAAGCGACTTTATTTTATACTATGTATTGACTAAGTATTGAAGCAAAGCAACGCCTTTACCCTAGTAATATATAGGTAAACAATCGTCCAATGTTGCACTACTACTTCCGTATTGCATTTCCTACAGTTTAACAACAGATAAGTACTAGATGTCTAGGGTTTATTTATGGTAGCTAGGTCGTCGCTTGATGCGGGACCTTGAGGTCTTTGTTGTGTCGCTGAGGGAATTATAAACAGATGTGTTCTGTTTACATGTTTACGTATAGCGGAAGTGTAGGAAAATGTAGCTATTATAGGACATTAGTCGACCCGGCGAACTTCGTACCGCCTAACCTTTAACAATTTTGTGCATGTATTGTACTTATAAATCTTCCTCTTGAACCACTCTATGTATTAAAAAAAAACGCATCAAATCCGTTGCGTAGTTTCAAAGATTTAAGCATACATAGGGACAGACGCGGAAAGCGACTTTGTTTTAATAATAATAATAATAATAATATTTATTTCATTGAGTGATACATAAAACCATTTTACATAATATCTTACAGATAACATATATAAAACGGTTGAGATCCTCTACTCCCCAAAATAGGGTCTCCCCTGTGTTATGGGTTGAGTAGGCTCTTCCCGTTGCAAAAATATTACAAATACATGTTATAGACTTATTTAGAATCAATTTGGAAATAAATAAATAAAACTTATAGTATTTAAAAAAGCATGCAAATCATATAACCTAACATGCAAAGTTTGTCTGTGAGTAAGTATGTATTATAATGTTTGTACCTAAAATAACAATCTCTATCAAAATTTAAATGTTTGAATCTATAACAAAAATTTAAATTTAGAATTTGAATAAATAAAAAGAACTAATAAAATAAGGAATAGAACAAAAATACAGTAACTCATTGCAATTACAAAATAAAGATAAATTGGGAGTAAAATATGATGATCTTATAATATACTTGATAATAATTTAATAATAATAATGAAACAATAATAATTCAAAATCTAATCTTCTTAATGACTAACAAATTTTCAGTCTGATCATAGGATGTAGATAACAGCCACTTTTGTATAATATTCTTACACTCATAATAATTCAGATTGTATATATTAAGACATTTGTTTAGGATATTGTAAATATAAGGTCCTAAGAAACTAACAAATTTCTGACAAAAAGATGTGCGGGTAAAAGGGATTGAACATACTTTATCGTTGCGGCGTCTTGTTTGAGTAGAACTATCGAAGGGGGTCAATTTGTGTTGTCTCAAGGTAATACTTTGTATAAAAAGTTGACGAACTGTCAGAACTTCTGATAATTTGTATAATTCGTCAGATGGAAAATAAAATGGTTTAAAATGGCAAACTTTAAGTACTGCTCTTTGTGCTCTTTCCAGAGTTAAAAGATCGGTTTTTGAGGCACCACCCCATGAACATATGCAATATCTTAAAACTGACTCGCAGAGGGCGATATACACTCTTTTCAGTACTAGAGGTTCTGCAATAAATCGAAGAGTTTTAAAGATAAAAATAAGTTTACGTATTTTACTACTTAAATAAAGAATGTATTTATTGAAATTAAGATTAGAATCTATTATTACGCCTAGATATTTGATATAATTGACACATTCTAGTATAGGACAGCTACATTCCTTTTTTGTTAAGGATGGAGAACACGTATGGGCTCTTAGGTTAAAGATGTGGTTCTGGTCAGATCGATTTCGTATAGAAAAAGACAAGTACTTGGTTTTGGCTGCGTTTAGAGTTAGAAAGTTATCTTTTAACCAAGCATTTACTTTATCAAAGCCATCTTGTGCATTAGCGTGGATTTCAGTTTGATCTCTGCCTTCGAATATGAGAGCTGTGTCATCCGCATACGTAATAATTTTACCTTGTGGTAAATTAAGATCACATAGGTCGTTGATATAAACTAGAAATAAAGTTGGTCCTAAAATGCTTCCTTGGGGAACTCCACAGTCAACTGATTCTTCTTCACTTATGCAATTTCCCAATTTAACACGTTGTTTCTATTATTTAAATAACTTTTAAAAATATGGTACTGCGGGCCTCTGACACCAATCGTGTGAAGTTTATGTAAGAGTAAATCTTTAGGAACGGTGGCAAAGGCCTTTGCCAAATCCAAGAAAATTGCAATACACTTCTTTTTACTATCAAGAGTCTCAGTTATATAGTCAGTCAGCTTTTGTACAGCGTCTGAGGTGGAGTAACCTGAGCGGAAGCCAAATTGATTTGGTGAGAGTAATTGTTTCTTTTCCAAGTAGTTGACCAGCCTTTGATTTAGAATGCGCTCTAAAATTTTTGACATTGCGGGAAGAATAGAGATGGGTCTATAATTTTCAATCAAAGTCATATCACCACTTTTAAAGATTGGATGCACGATTGATTCTTTAAGACAATCCGGGAAAATGCCTAATTCCAGGCATTTGTTGAATATAGTTGTCAGTACAGGAACAAATATGGTCCTATTTTCTTTAAGTGTTCTGTTTGGTATTGCATCATTACCAGCAGCGCATTCATTTTTTAAATTTATTATTAATCTTTCTATCTCAATTTCATCTGTTGACGTTAATACTAATGAATTTAATGTTGAATTATTGTTTTATACTATGTATATTGATATTGATGATGATGATTAGTGGGCGCCACGCGGCTTCGTCAGCACATTTTCCCTTGAAAACATTAAATTTCCCGTGGGAAATTTCTTTCTCAGACTCTAGACCATTTATATACAAAATTTCATTCAAATCAGTTTCAGTGGTTCAGGAAAGCAAGACAGACAGACAGACAGAGTTACTTTCGCTTTTATAATATTAATAAAAAGTATAGTATGAGCGTATGGATAATAATAGTATGGAAGTATGGATTGTATATAGCTGTAGGCTGTGCAGAGCGGCATAGAATACTATACCCATAATCACGGTATAATAAATAGTACCTACTACATACATACAGTATAGGCTCTCCCTGCCTCCCTCAGCAAGTGCGGCCCAGCCGCGCTCGGTAACCAATAATATATAATAACAATAACACATCACACTCAGAGCCCCTAACTAGGAAGAACCTGTATCTAGGGTGCCCGAAACACACACAGAGACGAACATCACACCGAGACCGGCAACAAACATCGATATTCATCATATCAATATTCGCCCCGCCCGGGAATCGAACTTGGGTGCACACGCTTACTCAGTCCACATCACTGCCAACTGAGCTACGGAGCAGTCGAACCTCTCAGTTACCGCTCAGTAAGAGCATCTTCCTTGTTCTGAGGCTCAGTACAAGTAACTCACTTACGTGCACGTACAGTCACTGACTAGGAGGCCGTAACAGATTTGTCTATGGTTTCGTCAGCCCTAGACTATATTACCAAAGAACAAGAGCTATTTTGCAATACAGAAAAACCGGAAGTGTTACGCCGATCGTGTCCGCCACTGTACAAGATTTTCCGCTGTGAGCGACGCGAAGCAATGCGCTTTTTAACAGACTTCAAAAAAGGAGGTTATCAGTTAGACCTGCATGTATGTATGTCTGCGATTATCTCGGGTTTGGCTGAACCGATTTTGATGCGGTTTTCAGTAATGTATTTGTTACATTCAGGAGTAGGTTTTAGTACCTTAGTATTTTAAACTTCAAAAATAATTTGTTGTTTTACTACCTTCCTCGAAATTTATCCATCTTTTCTCATATTGCCCTGGAATACGACAACCATTTTAAAACTAAAATCAACAAAATCAGCCCATCCTGCCTGTCTCGAGTTTTGGCAAGATAAACGAACATCAATTGATTTTTATTTATTTTGATAAAGGTTACTTAAATCCTTATCTTAAATCTTACCTACGCTACGAACTATATGGGTATTTAACTAAAAGATTCATGTAAGGTCAGCGAAAGAGTAATCGATATTCGCGACAGTTTCCGCCACGACCTCGCGTCTACGGAAGTACGGTGACAGATAAAGTAGCGACAGCATAACAAGTTTGGTTATTTTTATGATAATAAAATTTTTATTGGCTTTTGTTTGAAAATTGTTTGATTGGCAATTATTATGAGGAAATGTGGTTTTGATTTTTTTATTGTTTATTATTATTCTTACTTTAATTTAAAAAAAAAACACGTGATTGTGGTAATAAATATTGCATATAAACTTATTTAAGAATTCAAAATGCAATTACATATTGAAATTTTAATATTCGTAAGTTAAAACTGTATATTTTATGAATTAGGATAGGAAATAATGCAGTTTTATTGTGGAAACATGTTTCTTCAATAAATTAAGTAATTAAGTATTGTACCAAATTGTTATTTTGGCTGATGCTATAATCAATTTTCAATACAAAATCTATTTACATAATCAAAGCTGTAAAAAAAAGGTTTTGTCCCTGTCGGTTTTTTTTAAATAAAAAGAGTACAATGTCCTTTCTCAGGCTTTAATTCTTAGTACAGTGTCGGACACAGTCGGCGTAACACTTCCGGTTTTTCTGTTTTTCAAAATAGCTCTTGTTCTTTGGTTATACAGTCTAGGGCTGACGAGACCATAGATAAATCAGTTTCGGCCTCCTAGTAATAAGCCACTGTACAAAATTTAATTAAAATAGTATTAGTACTTTAGGCGGTATTGCGTAAAACATAGACAGACATAGTTACCTTCGCATTGATAATATTCTACTTTGGAATAAAGAAAATCTTAATTTAATTAATCTTTTCTGCTATCCCTACACCCACCAACTAACGTGGATGACCTTACACAATGACACTGCAAGTCGCAATGGCGTAATCTCACACGCTCGGGCCAAGTTCACAGAGAAAACAAGTTCATTTATGCTACCAGTACTTCGTTTATGAGAATACTAGTCGACCCGGCGAACTTCGCACCGCCCTGCAGTCTGAATTTCTGAGAATATTCTATAACCTACTAGCTATCCCGGCGTCTTATCACGCCATACCTTTTTTTTATGGAAAAAATAAACCCGGCTTTTTACTAACTTCCTATCCATTTTTCCGTTTCCTCACCTTTTGAACCTTCCCTGGAATTCAAAACCAAAATTAGCTAAATTAGCTCGTCCGTTCTCAAGTTTTAGCGCGACTTACGAACCACAATACATTTTTATGTATATTATGATACTTGATAGTATTGTACTGTTTATTTTGCTTTGGTTTAGCTTCCCAACAGTGAAAATAAATTTTCAAATCGGTTCAGTACTTTCGGAGCCCATTCAATGCAAACAAACACACAATCAAATGTTTCCTCTTTTTAATATTGTATATAGATTATGGTACAGTGGCGGTCTAGGAGGCCGTAACAGATTGGTCTATGGTTTCGTCAGCCCTAGACTGTATTGCCAAAGAACAAGAGCTATTTTGCAATACAGGAAAACCGGAAGTGTTACGGCGACCTAGACTGCCACTGTACCTACAAACAAAAGAGTAAATCAAACTTATCGCCCAGCTCAAAAAAACTATGTGTAGGCTGTTTTAATTTCAATCCTAATCCTTAATGTTTTACATTTAGGTGCTATTTTCGTTTGTTAATAGTTTTATTTATCATAATGCAAAGAGGTGGGTTTTATAATGGATTAAGTTTAGGAGGTCTTTTAATTCAATAGGCATAATAGGACTGCCTGAGTTTAAAAAAATAACAAGGTCTATATCGGGGTCGCGCAGTACCGGGCCGAATAATAGGACTGAGGTATCCCCTGCCTGTCGTAAGAGGCGACTAAGAGGGGACTCCGGAGGCGCGGGCCTCGTGTGGTCATATAAATGCCCCGGAAGGACAGTGGAACGCGGGTGTCCCGATATCCACGCTCCGGGGGGACGATCACTATGTCCCCCGAGAAGAGGCCGAAGAGCCAATGCTGGAGGGGGTCGCGGAGTTGAACATAAAGATCGAAAGATCTCCCGTGACCCCCTTGCTAACAGCCGAGATGGACACCGGCGAGGTTTTAGTGGGTGCGATGTGAACCCCACATAACCGTGCGGCTCCCCCCGGGGCTGCAGGGTACTCGTCAGGAGTTTCCCCGCTTTAAAAAAAGGTCTATATTGTACAGGATGTTGATGACAAGGCTGTAATAAATCAAAAGAGGGATTCAGCTCACCTTACCTAACAATGTTTCCAAAGCAATGGGTCGAAGTCTCAAAAAAAAAACACAGCTGTACCACAGAGTATATAATACTTAACCAGTAATTCTGGTGATTTTTTTTTTTTTAAATAGTCTGTGGCTGTGTCCCACTGCTGGGCAAAGACCTCCCCCTCCCGTTTCCACGTTTCTCTCTCCTGTGCCACCTGAGTCCAGTCGGATAAGTAGGAATCGATATCATCCCGCCATCTCCTTCTCGGCCGGCCACGCTTTCGTCTTCCATCAGTTGGCACCCACTCGGTTGCGATTTTTGCCCACCGAGGTGAAATTATTCGTTTTTAATAAATTTTAAATAAAGTAACATGCTCGCTAATCGGCGTGACAAGTAGTGAGCCCATGGCATTCGACCCTGTATTAGGTCACTCATATAAGTACCTAACACTAGGTTACTAGATACAATGTTGAACATAGATCAGTCTATCAAAATAGACTCAGCTAATAAAAACGACTCTCAAAAGTTTAAAGGCTCACTTGTATCTCTTGTAACTTGAACTGTTTATAACTTTTAGACAGCCCTAGTCGGTACCCCGAGGCTTCGCCAGCGTACTTTCCATTGAAACATTAAATTCCCAATTTTCCTGTGGGAATTTCGCTATAAATAAAAATAAGCCTCTGCCCTTTTTCAGACTCTTTAGACTATCCGTACACCAAATTTCATTCAAATCGGTTTAGTAGTTTTGACGTGAAAGCGTGACAGACAGACAGAGTTTTTTTTCGCATTTATAATATAAAAAACTTAGTATGCATAAGATACAAAGATGATAACAATATATACTCTTGGCAACAAGACGTATATTCTACAGATAATGAACCTGAAAGACACAACCCCACAACAGGGGTACTAAGGATTATGGCCACATTTTGCAACATTGCTTTTTGTCCTCTAGAGTGTCAAAAAAACGGAAAGCAATATTGCAAAAGCGGCCGTAATAGGGCACTGCAGCCCTTAGCCTTAAAAAATTCTAAGCAAGATTATCTCAACTTTTTTTATTTATTTTTATTAATTACCGTAATTTGGGGTGAGAAGGGACGATTTGTGACTTTACAATCGATTATATTGACGTTTTTTTCAAGCAAAAACATCATTTAAAATGCATAGATTTAGTTCCGGCAGCTAATATTTTATATTTTAGAAATTATTTTAGAATTTCTTATAGTATTTAAAGCAATAATCTCAAAAATATGTGTGATCCCTTCTCACCCCGTCATCGGGGTAAGAAGGGACAGAGAAGGGGCGACAAGGGAAATTTGTTAGGGTTGTCACTTTTAGATTTTAATCCCTACTAGTCGACCCAGCGAACTTCGTACCACCTTAACTATTACTATGTTCTTAAACATAATATGATCCTTCCTTATGAATCACGCTATCCATTAAAAACCGCATCAAATTCCGTTGCATATTTTTAAAGCGACTTTGTTTTAAATTAAAGTAACAAATAATAAAACAGACATTAATTTGTTTATTTATAATATTTAAGTCATATATTTTTCGAGTTTTTGTTCCCGGATTTGCTGTATATACCCTCGGTATCCTGTAAATAAAACAAAAATATTTAGATGCATTTTAAACGAATGAAAAGAAAAAGAAAAATAATTAGCAAAAACGTAAATTGGTGATAATAATATAACAATGTAATTAAATATCAATGGTACCTTTATCCATATGTTTGATTCCTTATATTTACAAGTTCATTTAAAATTGCCAACCCAAAAAGAATTTTCCCAACACACCCCTGTAGTGTCCCTAGTAACCTCATTCGCGTAACAACTAACCCCACTCACATCCCAACTCACCCCGTTTCTGCTTTGACTCACCCACTTAGACATCCCTTCTCACCCCAAAAATATCTAAAATGAGATTCATATTTTTAAAATGTGAATTTTCGATGAATTTGTGTAATTATTACTTATCTGTTGAATGTTTGTATCTTGATTTTAACTAAAATTCAACTAAACAAACTTTTTAAGCTCGGAAACACAGTAAATTTTGTTTTAAAATCAAAGTTAAAACACAAGCTCAACTTACCTGTTTTTACTTCCGATTTTGACTTAGTTTTTTTTATATTTTCGGGATTCAGATACTTGGTTGTTGCCAGGGAATGAGTACGAAATACTTCTAAAATTTAAATAAAAAAAACGTACTACGAATCAAAAGCCATACATTTATACCACAAAGGTTTAGACAAAATCTGGTTTCACGTCCCTTGCCACCCCGCCATCCCTTGTCACCCCAATTTACGGTAACCCGTTTTGGGAAGGGGCGTGAAGCAGGGTGATCCCCTTTCTGATCCCCTGAAATTATTTACAGCAACGTTGGAGGAAGTGTTCCAAAAGCTGGCTCTGGAATGGGAGGACAGAGGCATTGTCGTCGGTGAATCGAGGCTTACGAACCTCCGCTTTGCCGACGACATTGTCCTTTTTTCAAATTCCGCTTCCGAGCTACAGTCTATGCTAGAACAGCTCAGCCAGGCGAGCCTCGAGGTTGGACTGAGGATGAATATGTCAAAGACCAAAGTCATGACAAATAGCAATGAGCATACAGTAGACGTGGATGGCGCGAGGATTGCATATGTCCAGGAATACATCTATCTTGGCCAAACAGTCTCCTTCCAGGCTCGACAGGAAAAATAAGTCGAAAGACGCGTCGAAAATGCCTGGAGGAGCTATTGGTCAATGAAAGAGCTCATGAAGGGAGACCTTTCTCTGAGTCTCAAACGCAAACTCATGGACGTGTGCATTCTCCCCATCCTTACCTACGGAGCTCAGACTTGGTCTTTGACGGACATCCAAAAGGCCAGACTCGAGGTTTGCCAGAGAAACATGGAGCGCAGCATCCTAGGCGTTTGATTAGTGGACAGAGTCCGAAACACCGAACTGCGCTCCAGGACTCAAATTCTGGACGTAGCTCGGAAGGCGGCAGAGCTCAAGTGGGACTGGGCCGGCCACGTAGCCCGCACGCATCCGGATCGTTGGGCCAAACGGACCACCGAATGGTTCCCAAGGGATGGCAAGAGGCTGCGTGGTCGACCTAGGAAGCGGTGGAGCGATGAGCTGGGAGCCCACACCAAGACCTGGTGGGAATGTGCCCAGGATCGGGAAAAGTGGAGAAAGGGGAAAGAGGCCTTTGCCCAGCAGTGGGACACTACAGGCTACAAATAATAATAATAAATAACCCGTTTTAAGCCTAGAATTTATCCTCACGTTATATTCACTGCGCCTTGCCCGATGTGATTTGATGTGAGCTGAGTTTTAGTCTCAAAATAAAGGATACCAGATATCACAGATCAGATCAGATCAGATTTGACTGCTCCGTGGCTCAGTTGGCAGTGATGTGGACTGAGTAAGCGTGAGCAACCCGGGTTCGATTCCTGGGCGGGGCGAATATCGATATGATGAATATCGATGTTTGTTTCCGGTCTATGTGTGATGTTCGTCTCTGTGTGTGTTTCGGGCTCCCTAGATACAGGTTCTTCCTAGTTAGGGGCTCTGAGTGTGATGTGTTATTATTATCACTTAATGAAAGACAATTAGACTAATATAATTGGTATTGATACCTTATTTGGTAAAGTATCCTATACTGCGAGAGGCGAGCTAGTTCAGGGTGCCCACCAAATGGCTCAGACAAACAAACGTTTGCCTTGCCTTACGACAATAGTCGCCTGGAGTCTATTTTGTTATTCTAGTCTACGAGATGAGTGTAAAACACAAAGTTGAGTCATGAACTGTATAAATTAAATAAATACTTTATTTAATTGTTAGTACTCACATATGTGAAGATTTCATTAAGAAGACCCTGACACGGTTGGTGGAGTGCCAACTAGCCATATTATGATAGTATAATATGAGTTGTTTTCATCCTTACATTGAATTTATTTACTACGAGCTTTCCCGGCTTACTTCGTTACGCCATAGAATATAGATACTACAAAACACAGTGGGTTGCCTGGAAGAAATCGCTTTTAGCGATAAGGTCGCCCGTTGTATGCAAATTCAAATGTTCTATTTACTTCTTTTGTATCTTACTTTGTGTGCAATAAAGTGTTTTTTACTTACTTACTTTACTTAACACTTGGCTCTATAGACTATGTTCTTTTGCCTGCCCAGAATGGGCTTGATAAAAAAACAAACAACAACAACAAACCACCTGTCAAAGTATGTAAATAACGGAAAAAATATTGCACCTCTGGTAACATTATTTGAGTTTAGGTAAGGATCCCTAATTTTTTTGAAAATCTAATATAGCCTATGACACTCGGGGTTAATGTAGCTTCCTACCAGTGAAAGAATTTTTCAAATCGGTTCAGTATTTCCGGAGCCTATTCGTTACAAACAAACAAACAAACAAACAAACAAACAAATCTTTCCTCTTTATAATATTGGTATAGACTAAAGTACTCCGCGTATTTGTCAATGCAATTTCCCTTCGAACTGCAACCCCCTTACCACAAAAAAGTTAGACCGGTCTTAATCGCCAATTTGTATTACAAAATCGTGATTTAATCCTAGTCTAGTGATTTAAACCAGGTTTATCTCTTTTTGTGGTAGAGCCGCAAAATTCTAATTATCCGCCGAAATTTCGGTATAAAAAGTAAGTATTCTATGTCCTTCATCAAATACCGGTTTTATGGTTTTTTCGTAAAAGTGGTGCTACCCAAAAACGGGTAGGGTTTAAAGTGCACATGTGCTGACGACAAACCCACGCTCTCTATAGCTCTAGTCTCTAGCTAGATCCTTACGACATTACCACAATAAAGTTAGACCTTCTATTCTATAGGTATCTAGAATTTAAATGATAAATTCGTGACTGAAACGGTGAAAAGTGACGGTTTGGCTTGCCTATCTTCCGAAGTACGGAAGCAGTCGCAACATAATTCAAAGTCTGAAAAGACTCAATGTAGCGTCGGAGGTATGTGGAGCTAGCACCCACTAAAACCCCCCGGTGGCCGTATACGCGTTTTTTGGAAAAGACCCCGGGGAATCATTGATGATCGGCGTCCGGTGTCCTTCCCACACGCATACCCCTTTTTTTTAGTCGTAGAAACTCCTAACGAGTACGCTGCAGCCCCGGGGGGAGCCGCAGGGTTATGTGAGGTTCGCACCCACTAAAATCCCGCCGGTGTCCATCTCGGCTGTTAGCAAGGGGGTCCCGGGAGATCTTTCTCCAGCATTGGCTCTTCGCCCTTTTCTCGGGGGGACTTAGTGATCGTCCCTCCGGAGCGTGGGTCTCTTTCCCAACGCTCGACGATGGAATCGTCCTTCTCGGGGCCGTTATATGACTACACGAGGCCCCCGCCTCGTGCACATAACGACCCTCTCTTAGTCGCCTTTTACGACAGGCAGGGGACACCTCAGTCCTATTCTTCGGCCCGGTACTGCAGGGCGTCCACGCATACCTCTGGGCTATCATCGCTTAAATTAAATTATCTCAAGAAATAAATAAATAAATATATCCCCTAGCAATGTTAAGGTATACCACTGGCCTTTCATCGAAAACAATCCATAGTATTATGCAAATCTGCTTTATTATGCTAATATGCAATTGACATTGTAAAGAACACGACATGTGATGTCATAATTATAAGAGCGAAATTATTTTTCTTACACTCGTAATAATAATAAGTGGCGGTGCCTGGTTGGTGATCCATATACAATATAGCAAAACTCTCGAAAGGGCCTCTACGAGTTGGATTCGTCCCCTCGCACGCCTCAAAGGACCGGGCTCCATCCCGTGATACCGAAGAGATTAAGAAACATAATAATAATAATAACACATTACACTCAGAGCTCTAATTAGGAAGAACCTGTATCTAGGGTACCCGAAACACACACAGAGACGAACATCACACCCAGACCGGAAACAAACATCGATATTCATTATATCAATATTCGCCCCGCCCGGGAATCGAACCCGAGTGCTCACGTTTACTCAGTCCACATCACTGCCAACTGAGCCACGGAGCAGTCAAAAGAGATCAAGATAAGGAAATGGCGTTATATAGGCCACACACTGAGGAGACCAGACGACAATCCGTCGAATATAGCCCTTAAAATGGTGCCCACAAGGACGTCGCAGAGTCGGCCGCCCGAAGCAGACCTGGCGCCGCACGGGGGAACGAGAGGCTCCCACACTCGGAGCACCGTGGGGCGAGATGGAGGAGGTTGCCCAAGACAGGAGCAAGTGGCGAGCTTTACTGAGAGCCCATTGTCCCTGTTATGAGATAAGAGGACATCATAATAATTTTTCTCTTATAAACGTACTCAATGTACCTATTTAATTACGATCAGATCGCCTAGGCAATCTACGAGCATAGCCCATTCTATTGCCCTCAGAGTTCTTTTAAGCTATAAGAGGGTACCGTCCGTGATTTTCGCGTTACTAGCGCAAATTTCGAAAAAAAACTATAGCTTCTAAAGCATGGCCCAAATCAAAAATATGCGTCAATGATATACTCGTTTTTCAAACTGTTGTGTAGCCTTCAGGTTTAAAATCTAAGGAATAAGTACCTATACTTACTGTTTGCTGCCTAAAGTTATGTTTCTGGCAGAATCATCAGCGTTGCATCAATGGTATTGCTTTGCTTGCAACATAAGCTGAGTCAGGGCCATTTTGCGCCCACAACACTTACAATACATTTGTTAATTTTATTTTATTATTTGTTCTTCTTGTCTTTTTAAACTAGTGTGTAACTTATTATTGTATGTTTTGTGTGCGCAAATAAATATCTGTCTATGTTTATGTCTAAAGTCGCCACAAATTTTGGCCTCAAACAGTGCATCATCAATATTTATAAAACCTGACTTTACTGACTGACTGACAGACAACACAGATCCAAAACAACTGGGCGTAGCGGGCTGAAATTTTGCACGTGGGATCCTTGGGGAGTGTATGGGAGCACTAAGGAATAATTTCCCGAAAATTCCATGGGAACGGGAAAAAACGGAATTTATGTGTTTATGAGAAATCTGCGGGGCTAGTTGACGCATATTTTTGATTTCAGGGTTTTTAATTTTTTTTTCGCCTTAACGCCCATTATACACAGTAAGCGACCATGTCTAGTCCCGATACTATAAACCCTAAATCTAGATTAACCTAGAAACTCAGTTTTAGTATAAGGCCGACTAATTTTAGTCACAATGTTAGTTCAATTATGTCACGAAAATAGATTTTAGCGCATTCCGCTAAAAGCAGAATTCAAATCTGATTCTATGAACTGCGTAAGCAAAGTGTACATAGTAGCTCGAAGAACAAAAATGGTTGCTGGTGCCAAAATGTTTTCGAGTGACGACCGCGCACCGGACGCACCAGACGCAGAGTAGGCAGAGCACCCACAAGGTAATAATAATACCACACTCAGAGCCCTTAACTAGGAAGAACCTAGTGTATCCAGGGTACCCGAAACACACACAGAGATGAACATTACACCCAGACCGGAAACAAACATTGATATTCATCATATCAATATTCGCCCCGCCTGGGAATCGAACCCAGGTGCCCACACTTACTCAGTTCACATCACTGCCAAATGATCCACGGAGCATTCAAGGCGTAAGGTAGTCAGGCGATTTGTGGGGGAGGCCTATGACCAGCAGTGGACGTCTTTCAGCTTAGATGATCAAGATATTTTGTTATTTCATGTCATCAGATTTTTAACTTCATACTTACATACAGGCAGGCAAAGGCATAAAAAGTGTTAGTCCAAGAGAAGGTACGAAAGTACAGATTGCAAAACAAATAATCTTAACATGGCTTCTTTGGATGGGTCACACACAGACCAAGCCTATATTCTTGCGTAACGGAACGTTTACAGTAGGAAAAAAACAATTTGCACCCTATTTCTATTAAGTTAAAGTTTAAATTAAGTTGGTGAAAAGAAGTGGTGTGATGTGAAGGATTGAACCTAATCCTATTTAGAATGAAGATTATGAACATTCCAATAGTGTTTCTAGGAATTATTAAAGGCTATAAAGCAAAACGACATACTGAGTATTTAAGCCCTATCATCTTTAATTGGGATGATCTCGACTCTTACTTTGAAACTGAGTATAGCCCGAGACTGCAATGACCAATGGATGCAAACGAGGAAGGCCTTTGCCCTGCAGTGGGGCACTCAAGAGGCTATTTAAAAACAAAAAACTTTAGTCCTAAAGTTACTTAACGTTACTTAACCCCATTTCCTTCCGCGGGTGTCGTAAAAGTCGACTAAGGAAACATCTAAAGAGCGGGCAGCAGCGTCCTTCCTTAAAATACTTGAAGAGCCACACTGCGATCGCCAACCCGCCTGCCAAGCGTGGCGATTACGGCAAACACTCTCCACAATATTTGTCCTTGTGGCAATCAGTGGGGGAGGCTTATGTCCAACAGTAGACTGTTATGTGTGAACCGTAGAAACTTGCTTGTTCAATAATTGTTTCACTTGGCGCCAGGCAGCAGGCAACGTGAAAGCGCTGCTGAGCTTCGTGGAGGAGCTGGGGTGGTTAGAGTAGCGCTACCCCTTATCACGCAAAATAGGCACGATAGCTGTCAAATTGCGGAAACTCGCCCGTAAACTAAACTAAACTAAGTGTCACACTTGGCTATACAGAGGTAATATGTGGGCAAAATAATAACCTTTAAATGTCCTAGTAAATAACATTAAAACTAGGCTTTGAGCAATCAATGTTAAGCTGTCTTTACACTACTAGCGAAATATTAATTTTAAACTACAACGATTGCGTACATTATTTTTATGTTAGATCTTTAACGTTTGTGCCAAAACGTTTTGATAATAAGGGTTGCATTCCTCTTTTTATATGGAAAACTAGGCGTTACGAAGTTTGCCTTACCCTATTACTTAATTGCGCATGAATTATCAATATATATAGAACTCTTCCGTTACTGACTGACTGACTGACAGACAACGCAGAGCCGAAACTACTGGGCGTAGAAAGCTGAAAATTGGCACGTGGGTTTCTTGGGGAGTTTAGGTGAGCACTAAGAAGTGATTTCCCGAAATTCCCACGGGAACGGGAAAAAAACGGGATTTTTGTGTTTATGAGAAATCTGCGCGGGAAAAACCGCGGGGCAGCCTCTAGTACTTACATATAAACCTTACTCTTGAATCACTGTATCCTTTAAAAGAACCACATCAAAATCCGTTGCATAGTTTTAAAGATTTAAGCATATATAGCGACAGACAGACGCGAAAAGCGATTTTGTTTTATACTATGTATAGAAGTCATTCATTTTCTTCAAAAACTGTGTTTTTTTTCAGACGCGAACTTCCCTTGTTTTATAAAAAGTGGAAGCACGCCTTAAGTTTGCAATATCCCTTCTACAAAGAATGTCTATCCAAGCACAATTAACTTCCGAATTTGATACATTATAACCAGATTATAAATGCCTACTGAAATATTGTAGCGACAGCAAAAAAAATGGCTTTGCGGACTGATTTTGTTGTGTGTCACCTTGGTTCGATCTAAAAATAAAACGACGGTTAGATCTGCATAAGAACAAAAGTTAAACAGCATAACAAATTTGCACGGCAAATCATCATTAAGATAATGGCAGGTGTAAGAGGCTTCATAAAACCGAAATAAGCGCCATTTGCGAAAAAAAAATGTCTTCTAAACTAAAGCAAATATCAAAAATGTGACACAGTATAACACTAAATAACGTATCCTAGTAGCCTTTTAGATGCTGTTAAAAGTGCAAAGCCCAGAGGCCAGCGCATAATTTGATAGATGATCAGCATTGGCTATCGCCAACCCGCATGCCAGATTACAGAAGAATATCCTTGAAGAATATATTAATTAATCCCATATTAGACGCAGAGTTTGCAGAACCCCAGAGAGTGGTCAGACGACCTGACTGGCTGAGAGTCGCTCAAGACAGATCGGTGTGGCGATTTGTGGAGGAGGGCCCTAGGCATATGATGATGAAAATCTTATCATTTGTCCTTGAATACTTTAACTAAAATATTAAAATAATACAACTTTTTTTGCTATCCCTACATTTGTTTGTTGCACATGTGCCGTATGTGCCGAGGTGAGCGACCGCGCCCGCCGGACACTGCAAGCTTTACTAGTGATGGGCATGATGTTTTTAAAATATAAAGTGTCGATATCGATATGTTAGTAAGTTTAAGAAGTTATCGACAAGTCTGCTTTGGTGTGTTGACTTGTTTGAAGCTTGTTTATGAAAGTATAGAAGGTAAAATCATTTGCGAAATTAGAATAAAATACTGCAGCCAGTAGTCACTAATTGCACTTGGCTTCACTTTTTAGTTAGGAGAAGGTAATTAAAGTAGTGATTAGTTAAAAAAAAATACAAGCATTTTAATGCAAAACTATACCGTTTAAGTTAGGAGCCAGTTTACGGCGACGCTAGCGCCATTCTCAAAAAAAAAATATCTTCTAAACTAAGTCAAATATCGTAAATGTGACACTGTGTGACACTAGATAATGTAGCCTAGTATTTTAGTGCACTGTTGTATAGCTTTTAGGTTAAAGACCAAAGAAAGCTACAAAGTGTTTCTAAAAGTGGTCACTTTTGGCAACAATCTGTAGATTATTTTGTTCTTTTTACTTAGGACTACATGACTGAGCTCAAAAAATACTAAGCATGATTATCTAGTGTCATACTGTGCCACATTTTTGATCGCTGTAACCGTAAGGTAAGTATATCGATAAGATATCGATAGTTTTCTTCAGACACAATCCCATCACTAGAGAGAGACTTGCCTCGCCTGGGGGCTGTGGTATACCCACCTCACATGTCGCAATGACATACCGACACTCCTAGGACGATATATTGAAAAAATATTGCGAAACAAATCTGCCGTGTGGTAGCGGCATAGAATACGACCACCCCATCTCCTCCCACGGGAGTCGTAAAAGGCGACTAAGGGAACAGCCGAAGGACGGGCAGCAGCGTCCTTCGTTGAAATACTTGAAGAGCCACACTGCGACCAACAACGCCTGCCAAGCGTGGCGATTACGGCAAATTTCCTTCAAAAAATTTGTCCTTGTGGAAATCTGTGGAGACCTATGTCCTGTGGACGTCTACCGGTTGTTATGATGATGATGATTATTGCGGAATATAGTTTACTAGCCAACCCGGCGAACTTCGTACAGCTTAGGGTAACCATATCTCTGGATTTGTCCGGAGATTACCGGATTTATCGACTTTTCTCAGCATTCCGGCCGGACTTTGCAAATCTCAGGATTTTCAAAAAACACAGTATAACAATTCTTCGTTTGATTTAAATATAAGTTATGCAAACTAAAACTAATCTTTGAGATAAAATTCTCAAACTGTATAAAATCTCAGGACTTTTCCATGGAAAATACGTTTTTTACGGTTTTTTATTTGTTCATCTTGTAACCTAAGTACAATAATCAATACATAGTATAAAACAAAGTCTCTTCCCGCGGCTGTCCCTATGTATGCTTATATCTTTAAAACTATCCACCGGATTTTGATGCGGTTTTTTTTAATGGATAGAGTGATTCAAGAGGAAGGTTTATAAGTATAATACGTTCACAAGAAAGTTAAAGGTTAGGCGGTACGAAGATTGCCGGGTCGACTAGTTTAATTATAAATTCTATAAAGTGTGCGCCCGCGGTTTCGCGCGCAAATTAATTCCCTTCAATTTTCGCACTGTATACATAAGACAAAATTATCCTATGTCTGTCTCGTGGTTCTAAGCTACCTAAAATTTTCAGCCATATTGGTTCAGTAGTTTAGTCGTGATTGCGTAACACACAGACTGACGAGTTATTTTCGCATTTAAATTATTAATACCTTTGGATGTGTGCTAGTCTATCTATTAACCACCTACATATTATAATACTGTGAAGTTGCATCAAATTCCGTTCCCAGTGGGAACGTTGCCAGTGGCGACAACTGGGAATAACCGATCTGAGCACTTCCTCTTTTCGGAGTCGGTTAAAATATGTACTAAAACCTTCTCCTGAATATAACAAATACTTATCTGTAAACCGCATCTAAATTGGTTCAGCTAAACAAATATACATACATACAGGTCAAACTGATAACCTCCTTGTTTGAAGTCGGTTAAAAAGACATTATTTTAGTCGCCTTTTACAAAACCAAAAAGAGGTGATGGGGTCGTGGTATTCTATTCTATTCCGCCTCTACACACCCAATCATACACTGGGTATGGTGATCAAAAGAACCTAGTATTAAAAATCCAGGCGACTAATTTGTCGTAGGCAAGGCAAACATTTGTTTGCCTAAGCCTATTGGTGGGCACCCTGAACTACCTCGCCTCTCGCAGTATGGGATACTTTACCAAATAAGGTATCAATAGCAATTAGATTTAAAAAAAAACAAAATCAAAAAATCTTTATTCAATATAGGATACAAGATATCACTTATTGAAAGTCAATTAGACTACATCTAATCTAATCGCTATTGATACCTTATTTGGTACCTTTTATTAGATGTAGTCTAATTGACTTTCAATAAGTGATATCTTGCATCCTATATTGAGTAAAGAATTATTTGAAAAAAATATGACACACTGTTTCTTGTTGTCAAGGTCTTGCCTTTTTTTAATTCCGATCCATAAACGAGATACAAGGAAAAAAAAACAAAATGTCCTTTAATTAAAAAGGCTTTACAATTCTGCCGAACTTGTGCCATATGACATGACCTCATATACCCATTGTATGGTAATGCAGAGATTTCTTACACTTAAGAGCCAGTTTACCGCGATGCTAGCGCCATTCGCGATACAAATTAATCAATATATATAAAACTCTTATGTTACTGACTGACTGACTGACTGACTGACTGACTGACTGACTGACTGACTGATAGACAACGCATGGCCGAAACTACTGGGCGTAGAAAGCTGAAAATTGGCACGTGGGTTCCTTGGGGAGTGTAGGTGAGCACTAAGAAGGGATTTCCCGAAATTCCAACGGGAAATAACGGGATTTTTGTGTTTATGAGAAACCTGCGCGGGAAAACCGCGGGCAGCCTCTATTATCTTCTAAACTAAGGCAAATATCAAAAATGTATAATAATGTAGCCTAGTATTTTTAGGGCACTTTTGTATAGCTTTTAAGTTAAAGACCAGAGAGCGTCACTGATTGTTGCTAAAAAGGGCCACTTTTGGCAACAATCTGTGAATTATTTTGTTCTTTTTACTTAGGACTATTTAACTGTGCTCAAAAAATACTAAGCAAGATTATTTAGTGTCATACTGTGCATTTTTTTATTTGTTTAGTTTAGATGATATAAATTGCTTTCGAGAATGGCGCTAGCAACGCTGTAAACTGACGCTTAAGCCTATTTCAGACGTCGACACTAATTCTACTATTATTATTAACTTGAAAGTTTGTAAGTATATGGATGTTTGGTTACTCTTTCACGTAAAAACTACTGAATTAATTTTAATGAAACTTTACAATATGATCAGAATGCTATTTAAATGCCATTTCACAGCAAATCTGCTATTTTTTTACTAGAAAAAAATCCTGTTGAGTTTTTGTGTGAAACTTTTTCCATAATTTATTAATTTGATTCTTCCAAGCAATATTTTTTCCTGTCCTATTTTAATTTATATCTACGATCATCAACCACCTTCATTCGACATTTGACGAATTACAGACATACTGTCACATTGACGCACAGATGGTGTGTATTAGAGTCAATTTAGCTCCTAAAGCATTATGACACCTGACGCAACGGTTCTGTCTAACCATTTGTCTTTACGACACTTTTTAGGTCACATACTTAGTAAAATAAAGTATAAGTATTAGCATTTACTAGTCGACCCGGCGAACTTTTTACCGCTATACCAATTTATGTTATGCATGTACTTCTTGTACATATAAACCTTTCTCTTGAATCACTCTATCTATTTATAAAAAACTCACAAAATCCGTTGCATGGTTTTAAAGATTAAAGCATATACAGGATGCCCCAAAAGGTTAAGCTAGGAAGGGGGTGAAAGGGGTGATCACAAGGTTCACCAGAAAAATTAAAAAAAAATCCCAAAAAAGGGTCGCCCCAAATCGCCCCACAAGGTGTTTTTTTTTTAATGCTATTTTTTTTGTAATAACCAGATGGGTTTTATTTTTATTTTTCTGGTGACCCTTGTGATCAACCCTATCACCCCCCTTCCTAGCTACGTAACCTTTTAAATCCTGTATAGAGACAGACAAACAGCGGAAGGGACTTTGTTGTATCTGTGTTTTGATGTTGAAGTTGTTGTTTTGATTTTGATAAAAATGCGAATCGCATTTACGCCAAAAGTTCAGTTAGCACTGGCAGTGACTTTGACTGAAACTTTGGAATTTCAGGGCCGAAAAATACAGGCGAAAGTTTTTTTTTACTGACTTTAAAAAAAAGGGTCTCAGTTTGACCTGTATTATAATATGAAGTAAGTACGTAATGTAAGTTTGTCCGCGATTATCTCGCATTTGGCTTGACCGATTTTGATGCGGTTTTCAGAAGAGTATTTGTCAAATTTTGGTGTTTTCAACCGACTTCGAAAACGAGGAAGTTCTCATTCTGATGTATGTCTCATGGCATTTATTGAAGGCAGGTCCCAATTTTTAAAGATTTTTTTTTAATAAAGCACAAAGCTTCATGCAACTTGTTCACCTCAACTCAAAGACGCAAAAGTAACCTTGCGTTTAAAGATTGCGAATAAGGTATGAGGTCATGTGCATGTGATATCCGGTATAGCACGTAAGTATACCGCCTAGGGCTTAAGTATCGTCTTGCAGAATTGGTATTGCAAACAACGTACTTTTTTTTTTAATTTTCACTTAACATAATTGTGTTGTAACAATACAAAAGGCAGAGGTGGAAAAGCGATAGGCAAAAAAAAAAGATAAAACCCCCCGTAGGCCGTTTTGGGTAGGACCCTGGGAACCATACATTATAGCTTCCGAAGTCCTTCCCACGCTCAGCTGCTTTCAGCTTCGTGCTTGGGGAGGGCGTATTGATCCCTCCCCGGCTTGCCTTTGGAGCTGCGGCGGCACAGTGCCACAAGCTGTGCCGCCGCCTATATCGAGGCTGTTTGATGAGTGTGTCGGGCCCCCGCCCTTCACACCCACGACCCTAAAGACCCCTTTTAGTCGCCTCTTACGACAGGCAGGTGCCTTCCCCTTCGGGAAATATAAGCGTGATATTATGTTACTATTATGTTAGCGTTGTTCCTATTTTCCTCGCAATGTTTCCATATTTTCTCACCATTTAAAACTACCCTAATCTACGAGTAACATTTCAAAACTAAAATAAACTAAATCAGCCTATACTCGTTTTCGTTTTTTGCAAAACAAACGATTTAATTTTCATAATCTAGATAGGTTGATAGATAGAAATTAACATTGCCAGCTGGAAATTCCAGTACTTTCAGTTTGGAACTTCCAAAGTTAGTCACTTGAGGCTCAAGAGTTGTGGGTTTGGTCACCTCCGTGCCTCTCACAACTCAAACGACCGGGTTCCGTCCCGAAATATCCAAAAGATTAGAAACATAATAATAAATAACCGATTCATTCTAAAAAATGGTATTAACACCCGTTAATACCATTTTGCACAACAACAATAATTTTACTGTTATTTCTGTCAAGAGGCATAGCACAGCTAAAGTAGCGCCACACGCGAAAAAAATTAATACCTATCTTCTAAACTAAGGCAAATATCAAAATTTTTGAACCAAAAGAGGCCGTTTTTAGCAACACTCTGTAGCTTTCTTTGCTCCCCTACCCTACCCTAAAAATACTAGGCTGCATTATCTAGTTTTTTTTTTTTTTTTATTGTTTAATTTGCAAATAACATACACTTATGAAATATAAATAGTCTTGCCACCAAACCTCGCAGGGTTTATCTGGGCAAGAGTGTTGCTCACCTTAATTTGAGATGTTTACATAACAATATGGTAACAATTTAATTATTATACTACTTGAGACAAGTGTGGTTGGTTAAGGTAATGACTTTTTAGTGGTCCCCAATACTTATCTCTATTAGTATACAATTTTCGTATATTTGTCGGAAGTTCATTAACATAGCTAGGAATCAAACGGCTTAATGACCTACTACCATACAGATTATTATACTTTGGTAGGTTATATTTGTTGTCTTGTGTTAGTGTTCTTAGACTACTATGTCTACATTTCTCTATGAGGTAAGTTGGTTCGTTGGTTTCACATAAAATGTTGTACTTAATTTTATCATAAATGTTCATAATTTTACAATACTTAAATAAACCTTCTTCGCTATCCCTGTATTTATCTTTAATTTTTTTCGGAACAATTGTTTTTAACAATCTTAATTGTATTTTGTATATGTCTTGCATATAGGTTTTATAGGTTCTTCCATAGCTGCTTAAGGCATAGTTGATAATAGAGTCCGCTAGGGCCATGTACATTAAACGAAGAGTTTTGTATGGTAATTTTTTTTTAATATATAAAATTCGCTGAGAACTGCTCTTAGTTTAATGCACACATAGTCTTTATGAGCTCCCCAGTTGAACCTTTCATCCAATTTAACTCCCAGGTATATATGCTGTTTTACTAATTCTATGTTAGTACAATTACAACCCTTATAACTATTATGTAAACAGTCGTGTTTATGGGCTATTATGGTCGGTATAGTAGGATGCTTATATAGTGGAATATAGTGGAATACTGTTCCACATAATATGAATAGATACCTATTTGCCTTAGTTGAGAAGATATTAATTTTTTTCGCGGATGGCGCTACTTTAGCTGTGTTTTGTTTGTTCAATGAATTTTGCTTCATAATGAATTTTTGTTAACGGCAAAACTTAGGCATCATTGCCAGGACACGTATACCTATAACTCGCAGAAGAGATGGTCACTGGCGCCGAAAAGTTCTCGAGTGGTGACCACGCATCGGAAGATGCAGAGGAGGCAGACCCTTCTCAAGGTGGTCAGACGATCTGGTGAAGGTTCCGGAATACACTGGATACTTAAGAGTCCCTCAAGAACCGTTTGTGTGTGGCGATGTGCGGGGGAGGCCTATGTCCAGCAGTGGACGTCTTCTAGCTGATAGTCTGAGGAAGATGATGATGATCGCCAACGCTTATTAACTACTTATTGATGACCTTCTATGAAAAGATCATCTACGTAGGTTGCCACCGAAAAAACACTTTCATAATCTTAAAAAAAATTTAATGTTAGTAAGTAAAAAAGTAAAAAACTATTATTCAATACAGGATACAAGATATCGCTTATTGAAAGTCAATTAGACTAATCTAATTAACATTGATACCTTATTTCGTAAAGTATCCTATACTGATAGAGGCGAGGTAGTTCAGGGTGCCCACTAATTGGCTCAGGCAAACAATGTTTGCCTTGCCTTACGACAATGGTCGCCTGGAGACGCCCCCAAACGAGCCCTCCTCTGTCAAATGATTCTACTCCCTTTCGCAATGATTTTACAGCGTAGAGAAGAAAGGGGTAACAAACTCTACTTTACAATTTCTCTCTTTTTTTTTTTTTTGTTCTTATATATGTGACATTACAATTCAATTTACAATACAAAGAACATAAATTAATAAGATTTAAAGTACATACATGAAATAATGAAAATATCGTGCAGAGCTAGACTACTTCCATGCGTCTTTGTCGTTTTCATAATCATCAACATTGTAATAAGCTTTCTTAATCAAACCTTTTTTGATACGAGTTTTAAACTCATTATCATTCAGGATCAAAATCTCTTCTGGGATCTTGTTTGTTTGTCCGTTTTAGTCTGTTCTGTGGAATACTTAGTTTGTTTTTGCTACGCGTTCTAAGGTCTTTAATTTTATCACATTTTTTATCAAACATATGTAAGTTTTTACGAGTATACATAATAATTTCAAAGACGTACTGGGACGGAAGCGTCAAAATATCAATTTCTTTGAATTTTTGTCTGAGGGACTCGCGAGCTTTAAGCTGATAAATGTTTCTAATTGCGCGTTTTTGTAGTATAAAAATGACGTTTATATCTGCAGCTCTTCCCCATAGAAGCAAGCCATAGGTCATTAAGCTATGAAAGTAACTGAAATACACAAGTCTCGCGGTAGAAACATCAGTTAATTTTCTGATTTTCCAGATTGCGTACGCAGCCGAACTGAGCCTTGCCGCAAGATTTGAGATATGGGGGCCCCACTGAAGTTTCGAATCTAGAGTGATACCAAGGAATACAGTTTGATTTACCAGATTAAGCTTGTTATTGTCCAAATGTATGTCTGTATCACAAGCAGTCACATTTGGCAAGGAAAACTTAATGCAATTAGTTTTCTTTGCGTTCAAAAGTAAATTATTAGAAGTAAACCATTGAGAAATCTCCACTAATGTTTTGTTTATATCTAAGTTGAGTGAGTCACCTCGTTTAACTTTAAATGTTAAAGAGGTGTCGTCCGCAAAGAGGACAACATCAGTAAGTTTATCTAACATGTAAGGGAGATCATTTATGTAGACTAGGAACAGGAAAGGCCCCAATATCGATCCCTGAGGTACACCAATCTTGATAGGACAACCTGCAGACACCGCACCACCCACGTCCACTCGTTGGTCGCGATCAGTAAGATAAGAGGCAAGTAGATCAAGTGATTTATCAATTAAGCCATAGTGCTGTAATTTAAGTAGCAAAGTCTCATGATCAACGCAGTCAAAAGCCTTCGAGAGGTCACAGAAAACCCCAATAGCATCGTGAGAATCCTCCCAGGCTCCATAGACATCGCTGATGAGTTTGTGACCTGCGTCTAAGGTAGACCGCCCTTTCCTAAAACCAAATTGATTTTTGTGTAGGAAGTTATTGACTGAGAAGTGAGACGCTAATTGTGCAAGAATAAGTTTTTCAAATATTTTACTTAAGGCTGGAAGAACCGCGATTGGTCTATAATCAGTGGGGTTTTCGGTATTTCCAGATTTAAAAATTGGAATGATTTTGCTGTACTTCAATAAATTTGGAAAAATGCCTTTTTCGATACAAGAGTTAAAAATTAATGCTAGATAAGGCGCTATTACTTTGTCAAGTACTTTTTTGTACGGTCTAAGACGCGGCGTACCATTTCCGGTTTTTCAGTATTGCAAAATAGCTCTTGTTCTTAAGTAATACAGTCTAGGGCGAACAAGAACATAGACAAATCTGTTACGCCATCCTAGACCGCCACTGTACCCTACCCAAATCATAGTTTACAAACTTAGAAATTCATTTCGTTTGAACTTACAAAATTATGCGTATACATACGTAAGTATGAGTATCAAGCGTTATTTACTTATCGTTAAAATCAATCTAGTAAGTCTATAAATACACATATAAGTTAGTTTGTTAGCAGTACCTATCTACTAAAACTGAATTTATTTTGCAACACACAACATACGTTTGTACTGACTGCAAAAAAAATCACTATAATAATTATTTTTTTTTACCTCAGATTTAGAACCTAACCTATTATTTTATAATAATAATTGTTAAAAATATAATTTTCGAGCAATAGTATGTTAATAGAGCTTAAAAAAACTTGTAAACCAAAATTTTTTTTTAAAAAAACAAGCAAACTAACTTACATTATGTGAATAAAAATTCAATTTTATGTGCTAACTATCCGAATCTGTCTCTGTCTGCTATTCTAATACAATTTTGATAATATTGTATTGGCTTAAAGTAGTGGTATGCGGTGGTTAAAAACTGAATTGAGGATTACGAAACAGTTGATTCAAGATGTAAAAAAAACGATGTTAAGACCAGGCGACCATTGTCGTAAGGCAAGGCAAACGTTTGTTTGCCTGAGCCAATTGGTGGGCACCCTGAACTACCTCTCTTCTCGCAGTATAGGATACCTACTTTACCAAATTAGGTATCAATACAAATTAGATTAGTCTAATTGACTTTCAATAAGTGATTCTTGTATCCTATATTGTTTTTTAATATAATCATTTTTTACTTTTGACTTTGACTAAGAAGATTTTTGTGTGCTTTTTGCTATATCATTATATCGGCGTATGTACATAATACGCCTGTAAACACAACTAAAAAAAAAAAAATTAAGTTAATATTTTTTTGTTGACCTTACCCAATTCCTAGTACTATCTGATATTGTGGCGAGGCGGGGCGCAACGCAAGCAGCTGAGTTGTAAAATCCTTATGTGCCGACTGCCGACCATACATGACAACCTGTTTGACGAGTTGCTAACTTGAACCAATTATTTTACTAACCGTACAAACTAACTGCAGCATAGCATAGGGTTCAATCGACGAAATTATAATACACTAGCTGATACGGCTAACTTCGTTACGCCACAGAATAGATACTACATAACACTTGGATCAATAGACTATGTTCTTTTGACTGCCCAGAATGGGCTTAGTAAAAATCACAAACAACAACAACACACCACCAACTTTCTTGGCTGTATGGATGGACTAAGTTCCTTTGCGCGAATTTAAAAACAACAACAACAACCACCAACGGTCAAGATATGTAAACAACGGGTAAAAATATAAAAATGCACCTTGGGCTACATTATTCGAGTTTAAGTAAGGATCCCTAATTATTTTGAAAATCTAATATAGCCTATGACACTCGGGTATAGTGTAGCTTCCTACCTGTGAAATAATTTTTCAAATCGGTTCAGTATTTCCGGAGCCTATTCGTTACAAACAAACAAATATTTCCTCTTTATAATATTGGTATATAGATACCTCTACCTACCTAGATTCATTCTTGTGGTGGAAGCCTTCGGGATAGAATACCACCAACCATCTCATCGCCTCCCACGGGTGTCGTAAAAGGCGACTAAGGGAACAGCCGAAGGACGGGCAGCAGCGTCCTAACGTCGACAGACAAAACGGAGCCAATTTAAATACGGGAGAGAGGGTCGTGTGAGCGCGCGTAGGCGTGAATATTAAGGAAATGTAATTTAAGAGGAATAGCACAGCTAAAGTACCGCCACCCGAGAAAAAAAAACCTTCTAAACTAAGGCAAATTTATATCAAAAATGTGAAACAGTATTCCCCTAGATAATGCAGCCAAGTATTTTTAGGGCACTGTTGTATAGCTTTTAGATTAAAGACTAAAGAAAGCTACTGATTGTTGACAAAAGTGGCCGTTTTTAGCAACAATCAATAGCTTTCTCTGGTCTTTAACCTAAAAGCTATACGACAGTACTCTAAAAATACTAGGCTGCATTATCTAGTGAAATGCTGTTTCACATTTTTGATATTTGCCTTAGTTTAGAAGATATTAATTTTTTTCGGAGGTGGCGCTACTTTAGCTGTGCTATGCATCTTAATGGACTTTCCATAAGTATAACACTAGCTGTCCCGGCGAACTTCGTATCGCGCAATTGGATTTCCTAATTGAAAAAATTGAATTGTAGTTTTTATTTTACTAACTTAAGCTCAATTTTTTCATATTTTCTCACCTTTTGAACCTTTCCTGGGCGAACGAACATTTCAAAACCAAAATCCAAAGGCCCGTCCGTTCTCGAGTTTTAGGGAGTCAAGGCGCAAATTTTAAATTTCGGCCATGGTTTAGAAGATATTAATCATCAATCAATACATAGTATAAAACAAAGTCGCTTCCCGCGTCTGTCCCTATGTATGCTTAAATCTTGAAAAGTACCTAATGGATTTTGATGCGGTTTTTTTTCAATAGATAGAGTAATTCAAGAGAAAGGTTTATATGTATAATGCATCTACAATATAGTAATAGGTAGGGCGGTACGAAGTTCGCCGGGTCGACTAGTTAATAATATATCGAAGTGGCGCTAGTTTCGCACCGTGTGGCGCCTTAAAGAATATTTTGATGTACCTTTATGCTAATAATTGTAAAGTTTCAATAAAATCCATTGAGTAGTTTTTACTTGAAGGAGTAATAAACTTCTGTACTAACAAACTTGTATTGTCGTAGGAAGATTTGATAAGTAAAATTAGTTTTTTTAAGCAAAAATAAACACCTAAGGATTTTGCGAAAACACGGATAATTTGATGTTAGGTTTTTTTTCTATCATCCTGAGAAAAAGCTGTTTTTGTAAAAAAAAACAGTTTTATAGATATTTTTTTCGCAAAATCCTTCGTTTTTTTGCAAAAAAAAATTATGAAATCTTCCTACGACATAATACAAATACCTAAGTAGGATTTTCTTTACTATAGATTCTTCTTACTAATGCTATACTATGTCAGAGGTGACCTTTTAAGAACTTGCGAGAAAGATACATTACCGACCACATAATACGAGTTTTATAGCTACACACATACATACGAACAAACATACATGCATGCATTCAACTATCTTGTTAAACTTGACCCAGTTTGTACGCTTTCTGCAGCGTTTATAAAAAAAGTACCTAGTGTAAGCACGCAGGTTCGCCTGCGCTTTCAGTTTTAAATTTGGTCTCAGATTGATTATTTCAGTGCAATTTTTTTTTTTTACTTTAGGCAAACTTTGCATTCAACTCTAGTAAGTAATTATGTCTGTCTGTATATAACACTTTCACGCCTAAGTACTGTTCTTACAAATATGGTTGAAACTTGGTAGATTAGCTTAGAATCACGAGACGAAAACCGGATATTTATTCCCAAAAATCCATATTACTACATAATTAGAAAATTTTGATTTTGCGGTTTGAACGGGAATCAAATGTGTACAGAACACCTAACGGCAAATAGCAGAACTATATAACATCCTCATTGGTGGCATGGAATGGAAGGGTGTCTAGAGATTTTTGCTATTTGCCGCTAGATGGCAGTTTGCATTTAAAAAAAATGTATTGTATTCTATCCAAAAAGGGAATTACGTTATACGGGTTTTTTTACGATTTGCAGATATAATAATACAAGACGACTTTTTCTTTGAGTTTGAAAGAGAATAAAAAAACATTGATTCACTATTTATCTCTAAAATAAATCATTAATAGAAACTATTCGGAAATTTCGACAACTGATTTCAAGTCAGGATGGCCGAGCGGTCTAAGGCGCTGCGTTCAGGTCGCAGTCCACTTCTGTGGGCGTGGGTTCGAATCCCACTTCTGACAAAGTTTTTGTCTAATTAGGTTTTTATTTTTAACATATCGAGTACTAAGCTCGCACGACGAACACCATGCCACCTTGAGTTCAACATTTTTGGGAACCAACAATAGATAAGTCATCCGGGGATAGAGCTTCTCAACAGCATGGATTGGTCCATGCCAGCAGTGATACAATTTTTTTTAATTTGGTTCAGTACTTTCAGAGCCTTAACATATCTTTCCTCGTATACTAATATTTAGCACAGATAGATAGGCAATAATAGGTCCCAGCTACTAAAGCTTTACCTAATTTGAGAATTTTTTACTCTAATGCGTCGAGTAATTAAGAGCCATAGCACAGCTAAAGTAGCGCCACCCGAGAAAAAAAAAATCTTCTAAACTAAGGCAAAAATTAAAAATGTGAAACAGTATTCCCTTAGATAATTCAGCCTTCTATTTTTAGGGAATCGTTGTATAGCTTTTAGGTTATAGACTACAGAAAGCTACTGATTGTTGCCAAAAGTGGCCGTTTTTAGCAACAATCAGTAGCTTTCTGTGCTCTTTAGCTGTGCCACCTAGGTAATTTAATTAGTTCCGGAGATTATAGTCTACAAACACAAACAAACTGATAGATTAAAAAAAAACGTTTTTTAATAGCTTTAAACTTTCTTGTAAGCGTGCGCTCTTACTCCCCATAGGAACAGTTTATGGAAAAATATCTAATGTATTTATTTAGAGGTCTAGAAGTGGGCATAGCGCTGACACAGCGATTCTACAGTTTTACCTACATAGTAGGAAGATGAAGTTATTGTAGTTATAAGAATATTATTATAATATCGAGTGCAAAAAAGAGCCATACCGCTACTTATAGGCTTAATTCAATAAAAGTATATTTTCGCCTCATATAAATATTACAGATTTTCGCAATGCCATTAAGAGATTTTTAATTTGACATCTGAGAAAGAAAAAAAACAAGTTTTATCACGCCGCTATCAGATGGCGCCTGCAAATGTTGATAGGTCATAAAATTGAAACTCGTCACGTCACGCACCAGTCTAAGGCTTCAAACGCACAGGCAGATTTTTATCCGCGCGGAAACAAACCGCACGGATAAAAATCCGCTGTTGCGGTTTTATTTCCGCGCGGTTTGAAAGGTTGTTATTTAATTTTCAACCTTATTCTTAGTTCCGCAACGTACAGGTGAATTTTTACCCGCGCGGAAATAAAACCGCAACAGCGGATTTTTAACCGCACGGTTTTTTATCCGCTGGTGCGGACACTTCCATAGAATTCTCTATGTTACATAAAATCCGCGCGGCAAAAAACCGCCTGTGCGTTCGTAGCCTTATAGTTTTTGTTTAGAAAGTTTTGTTTCAAACCTTATAGACAACGCCATCTTTGGGCGTATTTGTAACCCCTCATTCAATCAATACTTTGCTAAAATTAAAGTCAATCAATCAAAATTAATTCAAAAAGTTACCAAAATTTTGTGGTTAAGTAGGTAGAAACTGCCGAAGTTTATTTTAATTTTTTTTTCTAATTTCGCTTTGAAATGACTGTAATTAAAGTTACTAACGAAGAGGAGATCATTAAGACATTGGGTTCACACGTAGAGAAGATCGCTAATAATGCAATTAGCAACAGGGAAAAGTTTTTTGTGGGACTCTCAGGTTAATCTATGAACTTTGTAACTTTTAGCTAAGATAATAATTTTATCAAAGGATAAATCAAGGTCGATTCTGTTTGATGAATATAATGATTGTTTCCTTGATCTGAATGTATTTTTATGTGGCATTCCAGCAACCTAGATATACAACTTCTTCTGTTAACTAATCGACCCAGCGATCTTCGTACTGCCTAACCTTTTAGTATTTTGTGCATGTATTATACTTATAAACCTTCCTCTTGAATCAATTTATCTATAAAAAAATCCGCATCAAAATCCGTAGCGTAGTTTTAAGGTTAAGCATACAGATGCGGGAAGAGACTTTATTTTATACTATTTATTGATTGCAGGTGGATCAGTTGTAAAATTCCTAACAGAAAGTCTTCAGAACATTGAAACTGACTTCTCAAAGTGGATATTGGCGTTCTGTGATGAACGTGTTGTGCCTGAAGATAGTGAAGACTCTACATTTGGGGTGTACAAGAGAAATCTCATACCGAAAACAAAGTTAACGGAAGAACAGTTTATTACTATTAAACAGGGAGTTTCTGGTGAGTTATAAGATAAGAGAACATACTTTATTTTATCATTCATCATCATCATCATCTCAGCCTAAAAGTCAAAAGTCAAAAATGATTTATTCAAAATAGTATACGGCCATTGGTCCCGGCCGCAGTAGTGGTCGTTATAACCGCGGCAACAAGCTGGCCCCTTGTCACGTTGGTAATAAAAGCATAAACTTGGCTAAACGTGGGTCTGGCTCTTGAGCCAGTACCTCTGCCTAACCCTTCGGGGAATAAAAGGCGTGAGATTATGTATTGTCGCGGTCGGAAAAAGGATACTTTGCGAACATTTAAATTGAAATTTGATTTTAAGAGATTAATTATATTTTGTTTTTAAGAGTTTTAAATTAAACAATAGATACAGATCAACGATACACATTTATTCTTAAAGACTAATGAATTTAAAATAGGAAAAAAGGTTTTTAAAAAAAGAATTTAAAGAAAGTGGGTATGAATGTGGGTTCGAGTCCCTACACTTGGCTTGGTCTATGGTCTTGGTTCACTGCGGTCAGGTACTCCCCTGGCCGGTTGAGACGGGAACGGAGGCTGACGAGAAGATGGCCCAGCGGTGGTGTGGAGTGTCGTCAGGGGACGACGACGCGGGATGAAGGGTCCTTAGAGGGCCACCGTCATGACGTCGTGAAGAACGATGGCGACGTCTCTGGAGTAAGACTCCGCAGCGGGGACGCCGCCCTCGTAGAAGCGTGATGGCACGCCAGATCGTGCCTCAAAGCTCGTACATAAAACCCTGGAATGGACCAGAAGACAGGATCAGAACTCGCCCATAAGTGGACAAGTCACCGTCCTCACAAAGCAAAGCGAGAAAACCCAACGAGTTTGTGAGCGGCGGTGAAAAGTCAGGACAGAGAAAAAATTACAAATTAAAGAAAAGCATAAGGCGGCAAATGGTTTACATTAAATGTTGAAATGACTAGTTTTTATGTTTAACTGCAACGTGCAAGTACATACAAATTTATTTAACTAAACACGTTTTTCATGAAATTATTAAATATAGGTTTCAAAAGCTAAAGATGAGTATTTCATACAGTTTAGAACATAAATTTAGAATAAATAATTAAAGATTGCTAAAATATTTCAAGATACAAAGCTATGCGTGATGATGATGATGATGAAATCTGACATGGCTGACAGCAATTTCAAAAAGCCAAGATTAACATACATGATTTAGCGTGCAATTACACTAAGATAAATAACCTAATTTAGAGCTACTAAAAAGACAATTACATAAAAATCTGTTTGCAAAACTTACCAATAAGTGTGGGTCACGCACGAATATACTTTTTAAAAAATATAATTTTTGTGGGTGGGGCTGTTAGAGCCGACGCGTTTATTTTAACCGACTTCAGAAAAGAGCAAATTCTCAGTTTTATGTATTTGTCAATTTGTTGAAGGCAGGTTTTTAAAAATAGAATTTAAAAAATAATTTAATATTCACAGCTGAAGAAGCAGCAAAAGATTATACGGATAAACTAAAAGCAGCATTTGGGAGCGAGAACTTTACGTTTGACTTGCTTCTATTGGGAATGGGCCCGGACGGTCATACGTGTTCTTTATTCCCCGGTCATCCGTTACTGAATGAAAAAATACTGTAAGTTGCAACATTTTGTATATTTTTTGATTGAAAATATTATGTAAGTAATTTTTAAACTTTCTTTAAATATAGGTAATGTATGCATAAAATTAGGTTTAGTTCCCCCATGATACTTTTAGTATTTACATCCAATGTTTGATTCCTATAGTCACAATACTAATAAGTGTAGTGAAAAACTGAATATAAACATGGGTCAAAATCTCAAAAAAAATAACAGCTGTTCCATACATTGGTTCGATCAGCTGACGGGGTCAATGTACGGGACAGCTGATTTTTCTTTTAAGATTTCGACGCATGTGGCTTTGAGAAAATTGTTAGGTATGGTGACCCCTCCTTTGATTAATTACCGCCTTGTCAAAAACACCCTGTATAACTTTATCTCTACATTTTAAGCCCAGTAGCATGGATCACGGACTCCCCCAAGCCACCTCCAGAGCGAGTGACTTTGACCTTTCCCGTGATCAACAAGGCTGGTTGCTGCGTCTTTGCTGCAAGTGGAGCGGGGAAAGCTGATATGCTGAAGGTATAATTTTAATAATCATAATCATTAAAGCATTTGTTCAATACTATTGTGCTCCGTTGCTTCGCCAGTGCAATCTCCCTTGAAACAACAAATTTCCAATTTCACTGAGATTTTTGGGATAAAAAATCTCTGTATCAAGTTTTATTTAAATCTGTGAAGTAAAAGTATCAATTAAAGAAGTCCACTGCATGACATAGGCCTTCTCTAAAGATTTCTACTCCCCGCTTGGGGGCGCTGCTACAATATCCATACAAAATGTGAAGTATCATGGACCAATGACAAGTTTCATTACACCGCTATCAGATGGCGCTTTGCAATAGTCAATAATTCAAGTTGAAATGATCATTGAAAGCTCATAATAAAATTGAAACTCGTCACGCGTCAGTCAAGATAGTTTTTGTTTTGTTTTAAACTGAATTGAATTACTTACCGATGTCTGTTACTTTAGACAACGCCATCTACGGGCGTATTATGAAACATTTTTTTGTTTTTAATGTCACTTTGAAAACCACTCATTATATTGTTTTATTTTTTATTTTTTCCGCAGCGTATTTTGGTAGACAAGGAAGATTTGCCGGCTGGCAGAGTGAAGCCTGAAAATGGATCCTTGCTTTGGATAGTGGACGAAGCAGCTGGTCTATATTTATAGGCATTATTCGAAATAAAATAGTGCTCCACTGGTCGACCGACCTAGCTATATTTATGCAAATGATTGCAAAAGCAAGCATCTATGCAGAAGATGAAAAAAGTTACTGCACGCCAGTAGCGCGTAGATAATCATCAGCGTTGCAGTATAAAAGTTCATAGATGACTACAATACAAGTTGTATAGATGAAGCTACTGTTTGCAGCCTAAACTTGTTATATTATTTGGGATCTAATTAAAAAGTATAACTGTGTGTATTATACGTACAGTGGCGGACACGGTCGGCGTAACACTTCCGGTTTTTCTGTATTGCAAAATAGCTCTTGTTCTTTGGTAATACAGTCTAGGGCTGACGAAACCATAGACAAATCTGTTACGGCCTCCTAGACCGCCACTGTACTAACTGCTACAAACTTTTTGTGTTATATTTTTATAGTCTGTGATTTTATAAATTCCATTTTTAAAAGAAATAAATTTTGTTAATATTCTTAAATTATGTAGTTTTTTAATTGGATTTTAACTTTACTTTCGTAAGGCCGCATTTAGGATCACGCGGGGCGTTGCGCGGGGCGTGCTGCGATTAAATCAAACGTATAGCAATGTATGAGACCGTTTACGGAGCCCGCACGACGCCCCTCACAACGCGCCGCGTCTTCGTAAAGGAGGCCTTAGATTACGTCCTCCTAGACCGCCACTGCTTAGAAGGTTCCTAAAGAAATTTATTGTGTAAAATTGGTTAGCTTTAGCATAGTTTTCAATATTTATTTGTTAATAGAGGCTGCCCCGCGGTTTTACTCGCGCAGATTTCCCATAAACACAAAAATCAAGTTTTTTCCCGTTCCCATTTCGGGAATTCCTTTCTTAGTGCTTACCTACACCCTCTAAAGAACCTGCATGCAAAATTTCAGCCCGCTACGCCCAGTAGTTTTGACTCTGCTTTGTCTGTCAGTCAGTCAGTAACGGAACGGAAGTTTTATATACAGGATGTTTCTGACAAGGCGGTAATAAATCAATTGAGGGTTCGCTCACCATACCTAACAACTTTCCCAAAGCAACTTGGGTCGAAATCTCAAAACAAAAACGTATGGATCAGCTGTTTTCAGTAGGCTCGACAAAATTGGTAAAAAAAAATTAGTTTTTTGCATTTGGGTACATATCTCTAAGTTTACTTATATTTTTTTAGTTTTTAATATTTTGTTAGTATTCTTTGGATTGCCGTTTCGACCGCGCAACCAAGTTCTGAAATAAAAAATGATTACGCTTAGATTCTGTCGAAATTTGTCAAAACTGAATGGTGAAAACCAGGAATTTGTCAAAGCATAAATAAAGAAGTTATGAAGGTTTGATGGTGTCCGCGCGAACGAAACAAGGAGAACCGCGCGGACATTGAGATCTAGACTTCTGGAAGGTTTAGAGACCTGTTTTTTTTTGTCAAAGCAAGGTTCAATTTGTCAAAAAATGTCGAAGTAATAAAATTTTGGCTACCTGTAATACTTTACTAGATAGTCCCATGGCCGCGCGAACCTCCAATTTAGATTCCTTTAGGTTCAATTATTTTCGTAACTATGTGTCCAAAACAGCCGGAATCGGTGTTCAGACCTTTATTTTAATTTGTCGAATCCTATGAAAGCCGAAAACCGCCGATGTCTGTTGTTAGTCACACTAAATCCCTGAAAAACTTAACCTTCCTTCCGCGCCAACGAAACGCTTCTTAATATGGTGATAACTAGTTAACTAAGCTAGACTAAGATATGTTTCATATATCAAATTCTTTGACATTTAAGGCTCCTTCGAATTACACCTAGCTAGACCGCTCAAGCCCACTGCAGCGAGAGAAATTTAAAAAACTTTACCTCCTAAATTTGTTAAGTAGGGTGGCTTTTTTGAGTAGGATAAAGTTATTTAAACTTCTCTTGCTGCAGTGGGCTTGAGCGGTCTAGCTAGGTGTAATTCGAAGGAGCCTTAAATGTCAAATCTTTGGACAACAAGAAAATTTTCGTGCAAACCATTCATTTAGATTTATTGAGTAGTTTTTAAGATTATTTAAGTGCCTTTTACAGAAAGACGGACGGAATAGTCATAAGGATATCAATAAGGACTCGGAACGAGCACCCGGACCGGCATAAAACACTGGTCAAAGTCAAAGAAACGTAGCCTATACAGCCAAGTCCTCTATAACATTTTTCTAGTCAGTTCTAGTTCTCGCATTTCAAAACCCAGCTTGTTGGAATAAGAAACTTGTAATTATAATCGTAATCATAAAGCGCCTTCATTTTGTTGACAAAGGAATCAGTTTTTACAAATTCTACCTTTAGGAAATTGAGGAACAAGTCTTTATTTTCGCATCGCGGGAAAACTTACTTTTTTGATTTTGATTTGTATTCCTAAATTCTTTATATATACTTACCTATTTAGATAGTTTATTCAATAAAAATGCATCAAATCTTGTTCCAATATCGTGTATTCAATCATACTCGGAGCGCACTCCGCATACATCATAAAAAACACTTACCACAACTGACGATCTGTTTACAACTTTATTTCTTTATTTTACTTTAGCATTATTTCAAAATTGTAATTACAAAAAGGACAACTAAATACACAGGTGAACGAGCGAGGCACGCATGGCGCACCAAACTCCAAATATACATAGTTTTTAATTTTAATTTTATTACTTTATAGTTAAGAGATATACATACATAGCACTAAAGTTAATTTCCTTTAAAACAAATATAAACCTATGTTGGGCATAATCAGAGTTATTTTTACCGCCATTTTTCTAAAATAGCGTAGAAAGGCGCGCTTCAGTAACCAACCTTCGTCGGATTTATCAATTTTGTCGCAAACTCAAGGGCGGTCGGTTCAAGGAAAGCTTCATACGGTCATTCTGTGATAATATTGCAGTCCTCAATGGCTATGGTAATGAATATCATCTTGGCAGGGTATACTCATAATGGGTATCAATATATTTTTCAGGAGATTGGTGCCCATAATGACTGTCAAATGTCAAAATTAATATCATTTTCATAGCCATCAAGTACAGCAATAAACCCATTTCATTCATATGTATTGGATAACAATACAAAATGGCCGTTTAACATCTCCTTTTATATGAACAGACAGTTGTAAGCACGTCAAAACATGCTACGTTTATAAAAATCCGTTTGGTCGGTCACAGAAAAGCGCACCTAAACTAAATTAAACATAAACGTTTATTTTAGACGCGCGTTCGGTGTGGTCCACTCTTGTCTACGGGTCTAATACTGAAATAAAACAGTTATAAAATCAAAAAAATCCGTCCTTACGAGGTAACTAATAAACACTCAAGTCTTGCATCAGTTAATGTCTGACTGACTGTGGATCTTATGCTATGAAAATGAAAATCATCTAAAATCATTATAAATATCAACCGCTTAAATATTGACACATAAATGCGGCTTGGTGTCCATTAAGGCGTCAATATTCGAGAGCTTGAAATGAATAATGATTTTGTTTGCCGTCTCAAGATGATTTTCATTTTCATAGTTATTCATTCGAGAACGGATATAGGCCCACTGACCGTCAAATTAAAAGATTGATGGACTGTGATATGATATAAGTTTATGTTATCAGTAATGCAAAAAAGTTGTATAAATACGGAATTAACTGACGCTAGACTGAGCATTTTAAAAACCCTCTGAGATAGGAGAAGCCGCGACAATTTAAATATAAAGTCAAGTAAAAAAACCATAATAAATCCAACCATTATAGGCAGAAACCTGATTTGATAGTCACTTCAAAGAAAACCAGGGTCTATAATGATCGGACTAGTTTTAACCTTGAAACTTTAAGACAAGATTAAACTTCGTCTCTTTCTTTTCTATTGTCATTGTAAGGGACAAAACTTGAACACTTAAAACTTTAGGGTCAGTGGGTCTATTATCATTCTTTATGGCTATGAAATTGACAAGCATTTTGAAATGAGATAAGTATAAACTGCGGGTCAAAAGGCGTCTCTTGAACAGGACAAAGAGATTCATCTATATATCCGCTATAAATACTTATCAAGTGTGAAAATGATTTTCATTCGCATAGCCATTGAGAACGTCAATAGGACCCGCAGATTAAAAAAGTTTTTTTTTTTTTTTCTTCTGTAATTGTAAGGGAAAAAACTAGCCTTAAAGTTTCAAATATAACCGCAACCGAAGCGCGTTACAATAATTAAACTATAATCTAAGGTACCAAGTCGTGATTTGACAGAGCATTTCCAGTGCAAGATAATTGTCAAAACAAAAATGTCGCGACAAAAAATTCGTAACAAGAATTGCCGCCGCGACAAAATCATAAACAAATTTGCTGACCGTGACAAAATCCTTAACGAACTTTGTCGCCGATACAAAATCCTAAGTTTTGTCGCCGAGACAAAATTCTAAAATTTGTCGCCGAGACAAAAGGATGAAGATATAATAATAATAATAATAAAAAAAGACGTAAAACGAGGAATCTTTACAAATAATAACATACAGAGACCCTTTCTTTAAAAAGTTGTTTTTTTTTCTTCAGTTTTAACATCACATTGAGACGTGCGTCCAAATTGACAGACATTTTTTTTATATATATTTAAAGTTGAGGCGCTGTTCCAGTTTTCGTTTTGAGACGCATTTTCTATGTACAGGTTGTCTTGTATGACTCTGCGCCGATTGCCTGAAACAGAACAAATAAAAACTTGATTAAATAAATATCATATCACACTAAGAGCCCGTAAATAGGTAGAACCTGTTTCTAGGGTGCCGGAAACACACAGAGACATACAAAACCCTGAAAAATAACATCGATTACCGATAACCATCCAGTTGAACGTCCTTCTCCTACATAAATTTTAGTTACTTGTCAAAACGGTTCCATCTATACTAATATTATAAAGAGGAAAGATTTGTTTGTTTGTTTGTAACGAATAGGCTCCGGAAATACTGAACCGATTTGAAAAATTCTTTCACTGGTAGGAAGCTACATTAACCCCGACTGTCATAGGCTATATTAGATTTTCAAAAAAATAGGGATCCTTACCTAAACTCAAATAATGTAACCCAAGGTGCAATATTTTTTCCGTTGTTTACATATTTTGACAGGTGGTTTGTTGTTGTTGTTTGTTTTTTATTCGCCCATTCTGGGCAGTCAAAAGAACATAGTCTATAGAGCCAAGTCTTATAATATTCTGAGGGCGTAACGAAGTAAGCGGGGATAGCTCGTGTACTAGTAATTTTGTTATTTCACTATACATTACCATTCTAGTTAGCCGGCCAGTACGACTGCGAGTACGTCTTGGCGGCCGGCCGCGCCTGCCCCGCGCCCGCGCCCGCGCCCGCCTCCTGTTACAACAATAAAAGACAATTATATTAGTATTATAATTAAAAAAAAAAAGTCACAAGTCAAAAATTATTTATTCAATACTAGCTGCTGAAAGATTTGTTTGTTTGTAACGAATAGGCTCCGGAAATACAGAACCAATTTAAAAAATTATTTCACTGGTAGGAAGCTACACTATCTCCGAGTGACATAGGCTATATTAGAGTTTTAAAATAATTAGGAATCTTTACTTAAACTCGAATAATGTAGCCCAGTGTGCATTTTTTTCCGTTGTTTACATATTTTGACAGTTGTTGGTTTGTTGTGTTTGTTTGTTATTTTTAATTAGCCCATTCTGGACAGTCAAAAGAACAAAGTCTATAGAGCCAAGTGTTTAGTAGTATCTTAAATTCTGAGGCTCAACGAAGCTAGCAGTGTCAGCTAGTAAGATAATAAGTTTACACGATTGTGATAATGCTAACTACGTACACACTCAAAACTTGGCTGTATGACTTTGTTATTTTACCCGCCCAGAATCGTAGGATTTAAAAAAAAACGTCAAATCAATCTTTGACAGGAAAATGGATTGAATAGTAATGAAACATTTTATAAGGAAAATAAAATTGTTCTTCTTACTAACTACCCCTCAATTTTTTCAAATTTTCACACTTTTTAAATCTTCCCTGGACTACTAAGAACATTTCAAAACCAAAATCAGCTAAATCGGCCCGGCCGTTCTCGAGTTTTAGCGAGACTAACGAACCACGATTCATTTTAGATAGAGATCTAATCAAATAGATTCATTAGTGACTTTAATCACTCTTTTAACTTATTACCAACTCGTCAGAAGCACCCTGTATACAAAAATTATCAAAATCATAAACAGGTCCTTTTAAAACACATTAAAAAAATGCGAAAAACTTAAAAAGAGTTACTAAGAAACGCAAAAAAGAGGGGGCGGGTTAGTATTTTGTTAAAATAGATAAGAGAAATAATAATAATAATAACACATCACACTCAGAGCCCCTAACTAGGAAGAACCTGTATCTAGGGTGCCCGAAACACACCGGAAACAAACATCGATATTCATTAAACAATAAAACAAAGCTTACATGCACGTTGACAAACAAAAGTATCTCAATTTAAAAAAATATACATGGTAACTTTTTTATTGTGGAGGAAAATTTAACACACGGTAGGAATAGTTATACAGGACTGATCCCTGAAAACAAAATTGAAAAATAATGAACCGTGCTCATTTGAGGGTCCTTCGATAGTAACGGTAAAAGAACTGAAATTATGTGTACCATCGGAGCAATGACCAACGGTGGCTTAGCTGGCGCCAGACGAGACAGGGGGTGGAGGGCAATGCGCGGGGGGTGCACAAGACGTATATTGTCCTAAAAGAACTTGTACCGTATAAAATTAGAAAGAAAGTGGCAACAATGTATGGAAATTTGTCGGATTTTCGAAAATTTCTGTAAGGTACTTTTGTTTATCAAATAGACATATACACAAATTATTACATAATATTTTATATATACACATAAATATATATTTTTTTTAATATACTCACCCGCCTACTCTGACTATTGTTCACGCGTACATCCATCTATGGACAATTAGAGAGCAATCTCTAAGTCACGAACCGCTTAACAAAAATCCATGCAATTTAGTAAGTTTTATTGGCACACACTTTATTTGTATATAGACTATACTTTACACATACAATACGTGAAATTATACTCAATATAGTAAGCGTTAATTAATTGGCTTAAATATTAATAAGTAAATAAGAAAAATCTAATGTTAATAAATGAAGGATAATTACAAAAAAAACCATCTCACATTGTTTTTAATGCGAATGCACTATTATACGTATATGTATGTACTAGCGTATGTAATAATATGCGTACAGGTGGCGGAGGCGGAGGCGGAGGCGGAGGTTACCTGGTGCGGCAGCTGGTGGCGGTGGTGGTGATGCGGCGGCGCGGGCAGGTACAGGTGGCGGAGGCGGAGGTTACCTGGTGCGGCAGCTGGTGGCGGTGGTGGTGGTGCGGCGGCGCGGGCAGGTACAGGTGGCGGAGGCGGAGGTTACCTGGTGCGGCAGCTGGTGGCGGTGGTGGTGGTGCGGCGGCGCGGGCAGGTACAGGTGGCGGAGGCGGAGGTTACCTGGTGCGGCAGCTGGTGGCGGTGGTGGTGGTGCGGCGGCGCGGGCAGGTACAGGTGGCGGAGGCGGAGGTTACCTGGTGCGGCAGCTGGTGGCGGTGGTGGTGGTGCGGCGGCGCGGGCAGGTACAGGTGGCGGAGGCGGAGGTTACCTGGTGCGGCAGCTGGTGGCGGTGGTGGTGGTGCGGCGGCGCGGGCAGGTACAGGTGGCGGAGGCGGAGGTTACCTGGTGCGGCAGCTGGTGGCGGTGGTGGTGGTGCGGCGGCGCGGGCAGGTACAGGTGGCGGAGGCGGAGGCGGAGGTTACCTGGTGCGGCAGCTGGTGGCGGTGGTGGTGGTGCGGCGGCGCGGGCAGGTACAGGTGGTGCGAGGCGGCGCCGAAGGGCGGCGGCGTGCCCGAGTGGAAGGCCGCCTTGTCGTAGCTCTGTGCCGTACAAACAGACAGACAAACGTTTTATTACACTTTATACTATAGTACGACACACTACAGTACGGGCACTCCCTTTTTTTTTTTTTTAACGAGGGGAAATGCCTATCGCATTTCCCGACGCTCCCCCGAGGTGTGTGGGGCTCTAAAAACCCCCAGCGGCCGTCTTGGCTTTGAGAAGGACCCCGGGAACCACGCATTATTGGCGTCCGAAGTCTTCCCACGCTCAGCTACTATCAGCTCCGTGCTCGGGGAGGGCATGTTATTCCCTCCCCGTGCGCCCCCGGAGCTGCGGCGGCACAGTGCCACAAGCTGTGCCGCCGCCCATCTCGGAGCCATGTGACGAGTGTGTCGGGCCCCGCCCCTCTCACCCGCGACCCGGTGCGGGCACTCCCGGCCTCCCTCAGCAAATGCGGCCTTAGCGCATTTTATTAGCGGACGTCAATACTAAATCGTGGTTCGTTTTTCTCGCTAAGACTCGAGAACGGCCGGGCCGAATCAGCTGGTTTTGGTCTTGAAATTGGGAAAGGGAAGGATTGAAAAATTGCAAGACAGACGAAAAAAACTGTAATTTAATTTTCCCATAGAAAACATTCTAATCAAGTATAACTCCAACTTTGAATGATTGAACACAACAGATTGACATCAGTATTAGGTTCTTATTTTGAATATCAATTTGCCGACGACGCCACTTCTGTTGAGGAAAGCCAAAATTGGCGTCAACAAATTCAAGATGGCGGAACAAAATGGCGGCCAAACGGCTAACATACTACGGGTTATGTATTTTGACATAACTGTCAGTCGTTTCAGTCAATTTAAAACAGGAAAACGTCTGTCGGCTCAACTTATATACGGTTTGGTGAAAGTAGCAGGCAACATGTATGTAAAGTAAAGTAAAGTAAAAAATGATTTATTCAATATAGGATACAAGATATCGCTTATTGAAAGTCAATTAGAATGCATCTAATCTAATTGCTATTGATACCTTATTTGGTAAAGTGTCCTATACTGTGAGAGGCGAGGTAGTTCAGGGTGCACCAAGAGGCTCTTGCCTTATGTTGGTCTGGAGAGACTTCCAAACGAGCCCTCCTCTGTCAAATGATTCTACTATGTATTTTTGTCGGGCCCATTTATCTGTCATGGAAATATGGGCTTTATAAAGGTACAGGTCCCACCATATAACTTTGTCGTTGACCTTGAATGCACATAAATAAAAAATCAGGTGTCATAAGAAATTACAGGGGGGTGGGGCGGGTTGTGCGTCGCGCGCTAGAGCTCTATTGGCTATTCTAATCGTGCTGCGTCCACGCAATCATACTATTCGTCCACTTATTCTACTTCGTTCTGTTCGTTCGTTCATTTTGTACTCATGCGCAGTAATCCCCTCCTTATTTTGCTCAGAGCTAAAGTTACGTGGCGGGACCTGTACATACGTTTTATTGGTTGTTAACCCCCGAACGAAAATTCCGAGAGGGGTGTTATAATTTTAACGTGTGTATCTGTCTGTGGCATCGTAGAGCCCGAACGGCTGAACCGATTTTCGTTTAGTTTTTTTTGTATCATAGATAATTTCAGGCCGAGTGTTCTTAGTCATGTCTGATGAAAATCTGATCAGCGGTTTGAAGATGATGAAGCTTTTGAATAATGGATGAGAGGATCTTACTAGCTTCCTTATGTCCGATCGATTTGAAATTTGGTAACATGTTACATCTATGATATTGTATGTTGTTAAGGTATACATAGTAACCATGACCTGATCTGCCGTTTGAAGATGATCAGCTCTTGAATAATGGATTAGAGGATGAGGGGTCTGACTGAACCACATGTACTGAGTACTCACATTGACCTTGTTGAGTGCTACGTGAGCCTTGGCGTACATGGCGCCGGAGAGGTCGGCGCCCGCCGCCGCCGCCGCCGCCGCCGCCGCCGCCGTCTTGCTGGCCGACGCCGTGTACGGGCCCGCTGTCGACAATATGTGAATGCGTCAGAAAGTGTTTTGTCTATTGCTTTGTTGGTTATAAATATCTATTTGTTTTGTTTAAGGCGGTAAGTCACGGTATGGCGCGAAATTCAAAATTTTTCGCGTTTTTTAATTATTCTGGCGAAAGTATTCATTTTTAATAAAGTTTTAATGAATTCGCGTATGTAAAAAACCATTTCCCACATTATAATACAACGTTTTTCGAAGACAGATCTACTAATTTTGTGTCTAAGGACCTAACTTGATTTTTGGCCTTTATGTCCTTAGGCACAAAATCAATAGGTCTGTCTTCTAAAAACGTTGTATTACAATTTGGCAAATGGTTTTTTACATACGCGAATTCATTGAAACTTTTAAAAATATGTATACTTTTGCCAGAATAAATAAAAAACACGAAAAAATTTGAATTTCGCGCCATAGCGAGAGTTACCACCTTAAATTATGTGAGTACCAGCTGCGTTGGCCACTCGCGTGTATGTACAAAATGCTATGTTATTTATCGTGCCATTGAAATAAATGTATATTCTTTCTTTCTTCTTTCTTTAGAAAGGACATTGGCTTATTTTTATCACTATAATTTCTTTTTTACAAAAAGAGACCCGCCTTCAACAAACTGACACATACATAAAAGGAGAACTTCCTCTTTTTCGAAGTCGGTTAAATAGGTACAGTCAAGGACTAGGAGGACGTAACAGATTTGTCTATGGTTTCAGACCGGAAACAAAAATCGATATTCATCATAACAATGTTCGCCCCGCCGGGCATCGAACCCGGGTGCACACGCTATAAGTGCCCTACCTTGTTTGTAAGTATCCTGCGCGTCGTAGGGAGGCTGTTGCGGCGTGTACGACGACACCTTCCCGCCGGCCGCCGCTCCCACGCCCGATCCTGTTCCGTACTGAAATACATAATCATTAACAACATTTCCGAGACAGATTCGATATCATTCACTACTGATCACATGATACTGATCACACATCAATAGCGATTAGATTAGATGTAGTCTAATTGACGTTCAATAAGTGATATCTTGTATCCTATATTGAACTAGAGGCTGCCCCGCGGTATCACCCGCGCAGATTTCTCTTAAACACAAAAATCCCATTTTCTCCCGTTTCCATAAGAATTTCGGGAAATCCTTTCTTAGTGCTCACCTACACTCCCCAAGGAACCCACGTGCCAATTTTTAGCTTTGTACGCCCAGTAGTTTCGGCTCTGCGTTGTCTGTCAGTCAGTCAGTCAGTAACGGAAGAGTTTTATATATATTGATTTCAAAATGGCGACTTATAGTTCCATTTTTGGCCACCGGGTCACGTAACTAAAGTGGGTGGATAGATAAGTCTGTATAGCCTGGGTGTCGCCACTGTATACGTACTCCACCGGCCATACAAAAAAAAAGGCCTGAATTCTTATTGGTTCATATTATGACAACCACGCAGACTTATCTGGCGCGTATTTTATAGTGTGAATCAGTATAACTACAGCATCAATCCAGTTTCAATCAGTTCACTCAATCAATCAAGTCAGTTCAGTACTCACAGTGGGGTAGACACCGTACTGGTACGTCGTCGGCGGTGGCTGGTAGAAGGCGTACGCGTAGCCGGGCGGTAACGCTGCCGGCACCTGAGATATAACGTAAAAACTATTATTATAAGGGAAATTGATACTTTTACTGAAACAAGTATGAACCACACTAAAAATAGGATTTGAACTTGAAACTTGAACTTCAGAACCCACTGGTGGTTTCTGAGTTTTTTTGTTTTATTTTATTTTTACAATAAATCCACAGCACTTAAAATTACAATTACAAAAGTTTGATTACAAGTAGCTTAGGCCAATAACGGATTTTAAATTTTTATGATTCACAGAAATACAATTACAACATGCAATAACTAAAAGTCTTAAATTTTACTTACAAATATGGCATGCAAACAAAATTTAGCAAAGAATCTAAATTCCTACGATACTTTACGAGTGGCTTAAAAAAAAACAATAAGCGAAAAAACAACATTTGCGTATAGTGTGTCGCAGTTGCTGCAAAATGGCACTAACTCAGCATTGACTGCTCCGTGGCTCAGTTGGCAGTGATGTGGACTGAGTAAGCGTGTGCACCCGGGTTCGATTCCCGGGTGGGGCGAATATTGATATGATGAATATCGATGTTTGTTTCCGGTCTGGGTGTGATGTTCGTCTCTGTGTGTGTTTCGGGCACCCTAGGTACAGGTTCTTCCTAGTTAGGGGCTCTGAGTGTGATGTGTTATTATTATTATTATTTGCTGAAGGCTTTCACCAACAGCGCTGATAGTGAGTGAATGCCAGCAGTGAGCAGCGAGCAGTGAGCAGTGAGCAGTGAGCAGCGAGCAGCGAGCAGTGAGCAGTGAGCAGCGAGCAGTGAGCAGTGAGCAGTGAGCAGCGAGCAGCGAGCAGTGAGCAGTGAGCAGTGAGCAGTGAGCAGTGAGCAGTGAGCAGCGAGCAGCGAGCAGTGAGCAGTGAGCAGTGAGCAGTGAGCAGTGAGCAGTGAGCAGTGAGCAGTGAGCAGTGAGCAGTGAGCAGCGAGCAGCGAGCAGTGAGCAGTGAGCAGTGAGCAGTGAGCAGTGAGCAGTGAGCAGCGAGCAGCGAGCAGTGAGCAGTGAGCAGCGAGCAGTGAGCAGTGAGCAGTGAGCAGCGAGCAGCGAGCAGTGAGCAGTGAGCAGTGAGCAGTGAGCAGTGAGCAGTGAGCAGTGAGCAGCGAGCAGCGAGCAGTGAGCAGTGAGCAGTGAGCAGTGAGCAGCGAGCAGTGAGCAGAGAGCAGTGAGCAGTGAGCAGTGAGCAGTGAGCAGTGAGACAAGGCACAAGCGAGCATCAAGATTCAAGATTCAAATATTTATTGCTTTCATGTGGTATACAAAAGATGGTACAACTTTAAGTATCAATGAGTGTGACCTGCTGCGGCGAGGCGGCGTCGGCGCGGCCGAAGCGCTCGCCGGCGCCGAGGCCGAAGCCGGGCTCGCGCGCGCCGTACGCCGGCACCTCGTAGTACCCTCCCTGCGCATACAATATACTTTTTTAGCCGACTTCAAACAAGGAGGTTATCACTTTGACCTGGGGGCCAAGTTTCTTAAGGTGGTAACTCTCGCTATGGCGCGAAATACAATTTTTTTCGAGTTTTTTATTTATTCTGGACAAAGTATACATCTATCAATATATATAAAACTCTTCCGTTACTGACTGACTGACTGACTGACTGACAGACAACGCAGAGCCGAAACTACTGGGCGTAGAGGACTGAAAATTAGCACGTGGGTTCCTTGGGGAGTTTAGGTGAGCACTAAGAAGGGATTTCCCAAAATTCCCACGGGAACGCGAAAAAACGGGATTTTTATGTTTATGAGAAATCTGCGCGGGAAAAACCGTGGGGCAGCCTCTAGTTTTTAATAAAGTTTAAATGATATTTGCGTATGTAAAAAACCATGTCCCACATTGCAATACATCGTTTTTGGAAGACAGACCTACAGATTTTGAGTCTAAGGGGTAAAATGCCAAAAAACAAGTTCCTTGAATATACACAAAATCGGTAACTCTGTCTTTCAAAAACGATATATCACAATGTGGGAAATAGATTTTTACGTACGCGAATTCATTTAAACTTTATTAAAAATTTACCAAAATTACTTTCGCCAAAATAATTAAAAAAACGTGAAAAAATTTGAATTTCGCGCCATACCGTGAGTTACCGCCTTAACTAAAAACCATCGACTCGTAATTGTCTTGTTAACGACTTCGTTAACCATTGCCGCTATAACAAAAGCAATTTATAATGAACGCCCAAAAAAAACCATGTATAGAGCCGTCTTTAGTAGTATCTTATATTCTATGGCGTAACGAAGTAAGCCGGGACAGCTCGTACTATTAATTACGTCTTATACATATTATATTCTATCCGTGTTATTCATAAAGATAAAGAAGATTTTAAGTACCAATAATGGAGGTAATACTTATTTGGTTTGTTGTCTGGTAAATACGTGACATCCAGTCTAAATTGACATACGTCAAATAACTAAAATGCTCTTTAACTTGTTATAAATAAGAGGGTATATGTATAAGACCTGGCTCTATAGACTTTGTTCTTATGAGTGCCCAGAATGGGCGAATAAAGAAACAAACAACAACAACAAACCACCTGTCAAAATATGTAAACAACGTGAAAAAAATTGCACCTTGGGTTACATGGCTCGTGTTTAAGTAAGGATCCCTAATTATTTTGAAAATCTAATATAGCCTATGTCACTCGGGGATAGTGTAACTTCCTAAAAGTGAAAGAATTTTTCAAATCGGTTCAGTATTTCCGGAGCCTATTCGTTACAAACAAACAAACAAACAAATCTTTCCTCTTTATAATATTGGTAAGTATAGATACTGTGCTAGTCTAGTACTGACCATGTGATGCCTGAGTACGTGATCGTCGTAGGGCGCGTACGTCTGTGTCTGCCCGTATAGCGGCGCCGCCACGTAGTTTGCTGCGTTACTGTTTGTCGCTGCTAAAATTTTGAAAAAACAAAAACAAACACTTTATTTAGTTACCCTGTGTAACCGTTTTTTTTTTTTGAAACGTTGGCAAATGCCTAGCGCAAAGTGCATGTGTTAATCTATTATATCCTTTGTCTTTGTCTGTCATTTTTTTAATATTCTATAGCCCGTGTTCATCAGGGGGGTAATTCTCTTAACTAAATTCGATGGACTTGTAATTGTCTTGTTAGCGACTTCGTTAACCATTTCCGCTTTAACAAAGACAATTTTTGTTACAAGCACAAATAAAACAGCAATGGTTAACGAAGTCGCTAACAAGACAATCACAACTATATCGAATTTAGTTAAGAAACTTGACCTCCAGGGATAATGTAAGATTCAAATGAAAAAATAACTTTTTCATCCTTTCCACTCGAAAATAATACTTTTTGGTTACTGTTCTCTGTATCAAAAAGTGACCCTTTATGGACTTCCGGATTATAGCAAGGCAATACTGAATTTCCATACATTCATTACTGTCCCGAGGTCAATTATGTTATGATGCATAATTGTAGTAGAATTTCCACATCCAATTACAATTTACAATATTTACACTCTTATTCCTACAAAATAAAGATTATCCATGTTTGTATAATGTCCAATACAACAGTAGAATAATTTTGACTGAAACTACGGTAAATGGGTAAGTAGAGAGATAAATTGTAAAGTAGAGTTTATTACCCTCACTAATCTACGCTGTAAAATCATTCCAAAGGGAGTACGACTATTTGACAGAGGAGGGCTCGTTTGGAGGCCTGTCCAGGCGACTATTGTCGTAAGGCAAGGCAAACATTTGTTTGCCTGAGCCAATTGGTGGGCACCCTGAACTACCTCGCCTCTCACAGTATAGGATACTTTACCAAATAAGGTATCAATACCAATTAGTTATGTAGTCTTATTGACTTTCAATAAGTGATATCTTGTATTCTATATTGAATAAATAATTTTTGACTTTCTGACTTTGGATTCGGCCTCTAGTCGCGCGCATACTCATGCACCACGCACTCTCTCTACTAAGCTCTAGGTGCCGAGCGCTGACTGACCTGTGGTCGTGGCCTTGGCGCTGGCGGTCTGTGTTGTCGACGTGTTCGTTAAACTATTACTCGAAGACACCGAGCTCTCGTACTGTAAAACAATGACAAAATTGAAAACAATCAATATATAACATGTCGTAGTAAGATTTGATAATTAGGGATTTTGCGAAAACCCGGATAATTTTATAATAATAATAATAATAATAACACATCACACTCAAGAGCCCCTAACTAGGAAAAGAACCTGTATCTAGGGCGCCCGAAACATATACAGAGACGAACATTACACCCAGACCGGAAATAAACATCGATATTCATCATATCAATATTTGTCCCGCCCAGGAATCGAACCCGGGTGCATTTGATATAAGCATTACTGTTTTTTCAATCATCCTGACATAAACCTAATTATCAAATCTTACTACGACATATATAAAACTCTTCCGTTACTGACTGACTGACTGAATGACAGACAACGCAGAGCCGAAACTACTGGGCGTAGAAAGCTGAAAATTGGCACGTGGGTTCCTTGGGAGGTGTAGGTGAGCACTACGAAGGGATTTACCGTTTCCACGAGAACGGAAAAAACAGGATTTTTGTGTTTACGAGAAATTTGCGCGGGAAACCAATAACACTATACAATTTATTAATTAATGACCAAGTCAGTATTTTTAACCAAATATAAAACACAAAAATACGATGGCAATGACAGCATTCGAAAACTATTGCTGCTTTTTAAGGTGCAAAACGGTGCGAGACTGGCGCCACTCCGGATAAATATTATCTTCTAAACCAGAGCCGAAAAAAAAACATGAGCCTTAATAATCTTGCTTAGAATTTTTAAGGATTATCTAGGGAGTCAAGGCGCATATTATTGATTTCGGCCATTACTTAAAAGATATCAATTATTTATCGAAGTGGCGCTAGTTTAGGACCGCTTCGCCCCTAAGGGAATATAACAGTACATGCCCTAAGAAAAGCAATAATTGTTTTTAAACGTTGACATTCTCATCAAATTTTCATCGTTAATTGTTATTAGGATTGTAGTATAGTGCAGTGTAGTATAGTATAGTGCAATGTAGTATAGTGCAGTGTAAAATAGTATAGTGCAATGTAGTGCAGTGTAGTGCAATGCAGTGTAGTATAGTGCAGTGTAGTGTAGTGCAATGAAGTATAGTGCAGTGTAGTGAAGTATAGTGCAGTGTAGTGTAATATAGTGCAGTGTAGTGAAGTATAGTGCAGTGTAGTGTAATATAATGCAGTGTAGTATAGTATAGTGTAGTGTGCGGGAGGCAGGGAGCGGCCGATATGTACGTAGTTCTCCTTCTTATACTGTAGCAGTATAGTGTAATGTAGTACCTGTCTGGAAGCGTCCTTGGCAGGTTTGTGAGGTGGCGGCTGGTAGCCGTAGGGCGCGGCCGTGGTATACAGCGTGCTGCCCGTGTAACCTCCGGAGGTTGTTGTTTGTTGTTGTTGTTGCTGCTGTTGTTGTTGTTGTTGTTGTTGTTGTTGCTGTTGTTGTTGCTGTTGTTGTTGTTGCTGTAAATAACAGTGTTATTAGTAAAAAGTAAGGTGCCATGCAACTCGAAGAAGCTGCATGTTTAACATTAGATCGATTCGCAATAGCGATTGCTTTAATCTATAAATAATAACACATCACATCACACTCAGAGCCCCTAACTAGGAAGAACCTGTATATCTAGGGTGCCCGAAACACACACAGAGACGAACATCACACCCAGACCGGGAACAAACATCGATATTCATCATATCAACATTCGCTTAAGTTTGTTAAAGAGCGTAAACATCCCCGAAAAAAAGCTTTTACTTTCTGACTTTGTGCTGTTTGGGGAACAATGTATACTTATAATGTAATGTTAAACTGAATAAAAGTATTTAAATCAATCAATAAATCAATCAATCGCCCCGCCCGGGAATCGAACCCAGGTGCACACGCTTACTCAGTCCACATCACTGCCAACTGAGCCACGGAGCAGTTATAACCGGTAACGGTTGTCCGGCCACCCCGTCGGGGTCACCAAATACCGCTAAATACCTGCTGGTAGCTGATGGCGGGCTGGTACTGCGACAGCGCTGCGGCCGCAGGGTAGGAGGCAAGGCCGGACGCCAGCGCTCCCGCCGAGGAGTTCACCTGCTGAGGGATTTTACAATTATTATACAGGGTGTTTCTGACAAGGCGGTGATAAATCAAAGGACGGATTCAGCCCACCATACCTAACAACTTTCCCAAAGCTACATGAGTCGAAATCTCAAAACAAAAATCAGCCGTCCCGTACATTGACCCCGTCAGCTGATCGAACCAATGTATGGAACAGCTGTTATTTTTTTTGAGATTTTGACCCATGTTGCTTTTGGAAAGTTGTTAGTTATGGTGAGCAGAATCCCTCCCTTGATTTATTACCGCCTTGTCAGAAACACCCTGTATAATATACTAACTGTTATGTGTAAAGAACAAGAGGGTTCATTTACCTGTGTGTTGAGCTGGGCAGCGTAAACGTTGGGGTAGACCGGCGGCGGGTGCGGCGCGGGGTACGTCGACGTAGTAGTCGGCTACGAACAAAAAAACACATAGTTATTTATTTTTTTAACCGACTTCAAAAAATAAGGATATCAGTTTGATCTGGGGGTCAAGTTTCTTAACTAAAAACTATCGACTTGTAATTTGGGAGTAGAATCAATTGACAGAGGAGGGCTCGTTTGGAGGCCTCTCCAGGCGACTATTGTCGTAAGGCAAGCCAAACATTTGTTTGCCTGGGCCAATCGGTGGGCACCCTAAACTACCTCGCCTCTCACAGTATAGGATACTTTACCAAATAAGGTATCAATAGCAATTAGATAAGATGTAGTCTAATTGACTTAAGCGATATTGAACAGATTGGTTCAAGTCCCAGGACCCCGGAGCCTATGAATGAATCAAATTAACTCCAGAACGAAGGTATTTATTCAAGGGACCATTTATCTTATATACAAATTCCACAAAATATAGCTAGCGCGATTTAGGTAAAGAAACGCCATCTATCAGTAATTAAAATAAACCATAAATAGCTAACATATTTGGACATTCCGCCCACCAAAGACATTGTCTTTAAATATGAATGAAAAAGTAAGAACCAATAGAAACCGCCCACCGTGAAACCATGCCCAAAAATGTCGTTGCTGAGCTGTACATTAGAAACTTAAAAACATAAACTACAGCAAGGAACATGAATAAGACCTCTTAAATAAATAAAATAACAAGTTAAGGCTGAGGCCTCTTTTATTTGAACGCCGATTTCGCGCGACCCTAGCGCTAAATGTTACGCGGCCGAGTTGCGAACATTTCTTGGCGCAATATTTAAATCTGATTTTTCGCGCGAATTAACTTGGGTGTATCGTTACTATGATTTATGGGTTTATTGAATTGTGATTACGAAATAATATGATTTATCGATGTTTTATATTTTTTTTACTGCCTAATAGGTTTTATTTTAGTACAAATTGTTTATTGTTGAGTACTTAAACATACTTTATTAGAAACATTAAAAAAATTGTTTAGAACTTTAACTATCTAACTAAATATCTTACCTACTTATTATTTACTAAATAAAAGGTAAAGTATGTTTATTTTAACTAATGAAGTTGGTTAAAAAAGATCGTCGGTCAGAGTTCAACACTGCAAAAATACAAAAAGTTGGTTATGACTTTTTGATTACATTAAAGGTAAAAATTAAAGTCGCATTTCAATATTATATTTTTTTTTGTATATTTTTAATTAATTACAACTGGTATAAGATAGAAAACAATTATTGCCACAAATAAAAAATTGACGATTTTACTTGATTTTAAGGCTTTGAGAGTGATTTTAATATATTCAGCTTTTAGGTTTTTTTTTATTTGTTAAAGGACTGAATTTCTCAACATAGGTAAATATATTTCATTTAAGTAAATACTCACACGTAAATATTTTATTAATTTAAAATTTTAACTACAATAAAATATAATAACAATATCCCCTAAATTACAAAAGATTTCAAATTTATCGTAATGACATGACGACTCCACTCGTCTACTCCAGTTTTACATTATAAACTGCAGTATGCCTCATAAAGGTGTGATAAATTCTTATCAGCGGGGGGATGGAAGATTCTGATTTCTGTAAAAAACAAATATGAATTAATGAGGGGTTTTCATTGTGTCATTAAAAAGCAAAAATAAGTCTCATAATACGCCCGTAGATTGCGTTGTCTAAAGTAAAAGACATAGGATAGTAATTCAAATCAGTTCAAATTAACTTAAAAAGTTTAAAACAAAAATAACTATCTGACTGACGCGTGACGAGTTTCAATTTTCTTTTTTTCTTTTAATGATTCATTTCAACTTGACCTGTTGACTTTTGCAAAGCGCCATACCATAGCGGTGTAATAAAACTTATTTTTTTTATATGTCAAATTGAAAGCCACTCATTAAATTATCCACGAAATTTATTTGTGTTATGTGCAGGTAGCACTAGCAATAAATACGCTAAAAAAACTGTTACAAAGCCTAAAACTATTTCATATAATATATGGTAAAGAATAGAAAGTATCGATACTGTACTCATAATGAGTAGTATCAAAACAAAAGTATCAATTCTTCAATGTATCTATCGTGTACTTCTCTGAGGTCCTATAGTACTTACTTTTCTTACGTTTGGTAGGCACACAAATTTAATACAATAATTGGAAAAGTTGTTAAAAAAAACAAGAAACAAAAGTATCGATACCCCGAAGCACTTTTCTTAGGGCCAGTTCTTACTTAGGCTAGGCACACAAGTTTAATACAATAAAAGAAAGTTCTTCAAAAAATAAAACAAGTTGGCTTTCCTTTAACGATGAAAAATAGCCGGAAGCCGTGTAAGTGTCCGTTTAACTTATTTTTTTTTGTAAAATTTTACGTATGTCAAAAAAATTAATCGTGGGGTAATATAAAAAAGATGTGTTTGAAGTTTGTCAAACAATATTATATGAAAACGTGTTTGTCAAACAAATTTGATCGTTTGCAGAACCTTTATTGTCGCTAGTTTTATATGGGAATTCATTTCAGTTCATTCGATATGATGCCATACCTGCCAAAATGTATGTACTCATTGATTAAAAGTATCGTAAGCACAGTATTGAGTACAAAGTAAGGATAGGAATGGAAATGTACTCGATACCGCAAAGTATCGATACTTTTTACGTGTCCCTAAGTACTGGTTGTATGTTTATCTTTATACCTGTCATTATTATGTTAGAAGATAGCTGAATCTTTGAAAAGGAGATATGGAAATTGCATCTGAAAACTCGTTGCTAATAATTAATATAAAAGAATTACTTGCAATAATTTACTGTTTGTGATAAAAATAAATGTAATTACGTAGGTATGACATTAAGAGTCTCGCAATTAATGCTAACGAGTGACAATATGATACTTTTTTCTTTTTAAAGGCACACGGCTCAATAAACTGACACATACATACACTGAGAACTGCCTTTTTTCAAAGTTTGTTTAAACACTTAAACCCGGTCCTGAATGTAGCAAATACTACTCTGAAAACGGCATCAATATTGGTTCAGCCAAACGTGAAAGAATCGCGGACAAACATACATAGTACATACACACATACAGATTAAAATACCTATTTCAATATAACGAACATTTATTGTTCGAATTAATTTTAAATAGGTACATTATATTATTCAAAAATTTAGGTATATTAAACCTTTCAATAAAACAAACGTCTGTCTGCCACATTGATTGATTTTCTTTAGACTTCTTTGACTATGAAAAATGTTTCCCGCCAAAAAGGTTTCTTGTTGTAATAAAAAAAAAAATTGGATAAAAAAAAGACTATAGATAGAGTTTGATGGTCAAAATAACAGACCATCTTCAATCAATATATATAAAACTCTTCCGTTACTGACTGACTGACAGACAACGCACAGCCGAAACTACTGGGCGTAGCGTGCTGAAATTTTGCATGTAGGTTCCTTAGGGAGTGTAGGTGAGCACTAAGAAGGGATTTCCCGAAATTCCCACGGGAACGGGAACAAACAGGAATTTTGTGTTTATGAGAAATCTGCGCGGGTGAAACCGCGGGGCAGCCTCTAGTACATAGTATAAAATAAAGTTGCTTCCCGCATCTGTCCAAGAGGAAAGTTTATAATGTATAATACACGCATAACATTGTAATAGGTTAGGCGGTACGAAGTTCGCCGAGTCGACTAGTTTATATTTAAAAATCAATCGTGGTTTGTTTATCTCGCTTAAACTTGAGAACGACTTAGAACGTTTAGCTGATTTGAGTTTCAAAATGTTTGTCGTAGTTCACATAAGGTTCAAAAGGTGAGAAAAGATAGAAAAAATGGAGGGGTTGAAAGAAAAATAAAAATGTAATTTTCCCATATAAACTGTTTTATGTATTTTCCTGTCTAAGATTTAACGTTGTTGTTATTTAATTTGCTCATTCCTGGCCAAGAAAGTAACATAATCCAAACATAAGAATCTTCAGTAGGTATAGATAATAATAATCGTGTAAATTAATATTTTAAGTTGGTTATTTTAATAAAAATTACCTTTGTAGCGGTGGCGTCTTATTTATTTTATTTATTAGACAAACCAACAGTACATAGAACATTCTTGGATATTTAACTTTTTTTGCAGCATAGAAAGACGTTCATTTCCTTTTACCTATTCTTGCATTTTTTATAAATAGAATAAAAAGTTACTTTCCGAGCTTAACTTTAATCTTACTGGGTTGTTTTTTTTAACACAACTGGCAAGCAGTTATTTATATAATTTTATAATAAAACTAGCTTTTGCCCGCAGCTTCGCACGCGCTTTTTCATTAAAATCGTTAATTACTGGTTGATTTACGACTCCAGATATTGGTGACATCATTTCTAATCGCACCCATAACCCCAAAAATATCTATCTTTATTTCAGTTCCCGTGGCAACTCCATAAATTCATTTCTACACTCCACCATTCAGACATTGAAACTTCTAACATTTATATTAGCTGGTTGGGTAAAATTAGTTGGATATACGTAACTACATACTAAATATATGTACCGACTCGAGTAAAAAAAAGTTTAAGATTTTTAGGCGCTTTATGTTTTTGGGAATGTTCCGTTACCATGTGAATTTTGGTTAATTTTTTCTTAATAGAACTCTGAATCTAATTACACCCACTGAAGAACCCGTTTTCCTATTTTTACGAGGAAATAAAGAAATATATATACATTGTTTTAATACTAACTAAAGAGTCCCGTTTTACGTTCCCGTGGAAATTTAGTATATTTATTCCTTCCAACACCCTTACACTTGTAGACCAAATTTCACGTTGGCATTCTCAAGGAAATCGATTTTTCATACTAAATAATTAGTCCTGTAACCCTATTCTCATGGGAATTTAGTTAATTCCTTTCTTCAACACCGTTTCATCTACTGAGGAACCTGTACACAAATTTCACGTCGATACACTCAAGGAAGTCGAGATTTCATTCTCACAAAAAAGTCCCGTAATTCCCGTTCCTGTGGGAATTTTATAAATTCCTTTCTTTCAACACTCTTTTATTCACTGAGAAACCTGTACACCAAGTTTCACGTCGATACACTCAATAATGTCGATTTTTCATACTAAGTAAAAAGTCCCGTAATTCCCGTTCCTGAAGGAATTTTGGGAAATCCTTTCTTAGCGGATGCCTACGCCATAACATCTACCTGCATGCCAAATTTCAGCTTAATCCGTCGAGTAGTTTGGGCTGTGCGTTGATAGATCACTATGTCAGTCAGTCAGTCAGTCAGTCAGTCAGTCAGTCACCTTTGAGTTTTATATATATAGATAAATAACATTGATATTTAGAACTCTGTTAAATCCACCTCCATTTTTTTAAAGAAAGTAACTTTTTATTAATTTTTAGGTTCATCATTTTCAAATAAATTGAAGTTCAATATATTATTTTTATAAATATGTGCAAAAACCTTTTTCGAGGTGTTGAATTTCGAGCAACGATAAAGGATCGCGTATGTCAGGTCGGGCTTGCATATTGCATAATAAGTTATTATTATTATAGTTTATAGTACCTTACACCTAAATTTGTTCTTGTTTGAGAGATATCCCCTAAAAGTTGTTTTTCATACGAAACCCTTATGCAACCAAACATTGCCTACCTACGTCCATACCTATTGTAGTTTCATTGTGTAAAGTAGGTAGCGAAAAAACTAATTACTATATAGGTGTACGATAGAGTAATAGAAGCACTACGTTTTTATTTTTCCTGATAGGTACATACACACTGTGACATGTGGGTAATCCTACTAAGGTCAATGACCCCTACATATCAAATCGTAAAATAAATAAAAATAATGAAAAGTTAAAAAAGAAAGATATAGAAAACAACCCAATATAAAAATATATTTTTAAGAGCTGTACTATGTAGATATCGTTTTTAAAATGAGTGAAAATAAGTGCTTTCTTTTTCCCCTCAGAATATAAATTTGTAGGGATACTTATTTGATAATTCTTCGGTCTCTGTAGTCTAGATCGGCTTGCTTCAATGCATTCATCATCTTTTTCCAATCCACCTTGTCAAATGCTTTTTCTAAGTCTATGAATGCAATGTGTGTATCAATGTTGAGGTCCATTCTTCTATCTATTATCAGTCTTAATGCTATTATACCTTCCCTGGTTCCTTTTTGTCTTCTAAATCCGTATTGATCTTTTCCTATCCAGCATTCCGTTTTATTTCTTATTCTATTCTGCACTATTTTTAGTAAAATTTTCGAGGCCTGTGAAACAAGGCTTAAAGTTCTGTACTCTTCGCATCTAAGTGTGTTCAACTTTTTGGGTATGGTGACTGTTCTACTTATTTTAAAATCCTTTGGTATTTTTCCGCATTCATACATCTGTTTAATTACGCAATAGACTTCATCTATGAATACGTCACATCTAGCGTATTTTAACATTTCAATAAAAACATTGTCGTAACCCGCAGCTTTCCCATTTTGTATGCTATTAAGTGCAAAGTCAAATTCTTCTCTTATGATAGGTGGGCCCAGAATATCTTTCTCAACTGTCTGTTCATCTTCCAAATCATCTTCATTCAAACCATCTCCTTTGTATAACTCTTCTAAATATCTCCTCCACCTTTCCATTATATCTTTGTTGTCTATTTGAATTATCCCCTTTTCATCTAATATAGCTGTACTTTTAGTTTTATTAGTCTTGTCTAAGCGTTTTATAATGTTGTATGCTCTGTCGATGTTACCATTATTCATATACTTTTCTATTGTTTTGCAGTCTTCTAATATATCTCTCTCTTTACTTTCTCTGCACTTCAGTGTAATTCTATTGGTTAGTCTTTTGTATTCTACTATACTGTGTTCATCGTTTTTATTCCTCAACTTTCTCCGTTCCAGCATAAGATCTTTTATCTCTTCTGTCAGCCATTTTTTCCTTGGCAGTATTTTCTCTTTCTGTAGTGTTTCTTCTGCACTTGCTATCATTATTTCTTTAAGAGAATTCCATTTATTCTCTATATAATCTTCCTTATTACTATTGTATTCTTTACAGCTATCACTATATTTTACTTCTTTTAACTTATTTCCTAACTTATTGCTATATTGCACACTATATTGACTTTTGCTGTCCTTAATTTTAATGAGATCCAATTTCTTTGGTATATTCCTCTTACGTATTGCACGTTTTGCTCCACTAAAGAAATACTTGCTCAATAAAAGGTTGTGGTCGGTGTTGAGATCTGCTCCTGGTAATGTTTTACATACAGTAACCTGTGCCTTCTGGCTTTTTCCGACTAAAATGTAGTCGATTTGGTACCTTGCAATATCACCCGGCATCTTCCATGTGTATAGTCTTCGTTTAGGTTGTTTAAAAAGTGTATTTGTAATAGTTAGGTCATATTCTTTGCAAAATTGTACCAGTCGTTCCCCTCTAGCGTTTCTCTTTCCTAATCCGTACTTTCCTACAAAATCTTCTTCTGATCCTTCCCCTACTACTGCGTTTAAATCCCCCATTACTATAAGATTATCCTTTTCCTTTGTTTTGTCTATCAGAGTGTCTATTTGGTTGTAAATATCTTCCACTTCGTCATCGGGGTGACTTCCGGTGGGCATGTATACTTGAATGATAACTGTATATATTGAATCTATTTTAATTTTGATTGCGGTCAACCTATCATTACAATGTATGGTATTTTCAATGAACTTGCTCCATTCTTTATTAACAATAATCGCTGTCCCATTGGCTCCTTGTTGATCTCCTGTGTATATAACTCGATAATCTTCACTCCAGTAGTCTCCACTTCCTCCCCATCTTGTTTCGCTAATACCTAGTATGTCAATCTTAAGTCTATTCATCTCGTGCTTTAACTCTTCTAATTTTCCCGGTGACAGCATTGTCCTAACATTCCATGTTCCAATCTAGACTACAGACTACAGAGATCTAGATCTAGACTAGATCTAGACTACAGAGACCGAAGAATTATATACGAACTTTACAGAAATCAAGAAACATCAATAAGGTTTGGAGAAGAAATAGGAAGAGCTAAGATCAGGCAAGGAGTCAGACAGGGGTGTCCATTGTCGCCACTGATATTCAATGTCTTCATGGAATGTGCGATAAAAGAGATAAACGAAACAGCAGAGGGGGGTGTTAAAATTAATGGGGACCAAATAAATTTTATCAGATTTGCCGACGATATTGCTGCACTAGCCGAAAACAGACACAGTTTGCAGAAAATGTTAGATTCTATGGACACAATATTCAAGAAATTTAGTTTCAAAATAAATGTAAGCAAAACCAAAATATTAACCACATCTAAAACCCCGAAAATCCACACAGCTATAAAACTTAATGACATCACATTAGAAGAAGTTAAATCTTTCAAATACCTGGGAAGCATTATCACACATGATTCAAGATGCACAACCGACATTAAAACAAGAATAGCAATAGCTAAAACTCAATATAATAAGAAAAAGCACATATTCAAAGCCAGAATAACCAAGAAAATTAGGAAAAAATTCATAAAAGCATACATATGGAGCATTGCACTATACGGTTGCGAGACATGGACACTGACCCAGAGAGATAGAGATAGACTGGAGGCATTCGAAATGTGGTGTTGGAGAAGAATGGAGGGAATAAGTTGGACGGACAGAGTCACTAATGAAGAAGTATTGAGAAGAGTAGAAGAGAAGCGGATGATTTTGAACACCATAGAGATAAGAAGGGGAAAGATGATAGGCCATCTGATACGAAACGACACACTCATAACTAATATTATAGAAGGGAAGATTGAAGGAAAGAGACAGCGTGGACGACCAAGGGGAAGCTACTTTGACCAAATAAGGGAGCGAGTCAGTGCAGAGTCGTATCAGATGGTCAAGAAGCTGGCGGGGAACAGGGTAGAATGGAGAAGGCTCCACCGACAAGAGCACAGCTCTTAAGAGAGAAGAAGACTTATTTGATATTAAAAAATCACAGAAACTTACGTCTACTATTGCTCAAATTTATTAATTTATTAATAATAAAATGTACTTACTTTTTCCAAACTAAAAAAGAATTCTCATTCACTGCGCAAACCTCGCGCAAACAATAATAAATAGTCTTGTAATAGCGCGCCAAAGCACGACTGACGTACGCTCCGCCTCAAGACCGGAGGCGTACTGGCGCCCGTTTCTGCTTATCGAATCGGCCGCTCGGCCGTTGGATCCCTCCATACAATTTAGTATGGAGAATTTCCGCCGAAATTTTAGTAAAGTTTTAGCAATTAAAACTAGATGAAAATGGACATGTATATTTTTGTAATTACAATATAAAAGTTGAACAGACTTTCTAGTTTATGATACAATTTTTGTTTTGCTTCAACTTACTTTTAAACTAGTAAACAATCGTTAACAGCAAAAGCTGTTTTTGCAGTTTTTGATGAACTTTACGATTTTTTTATAAGAAAACCCTTTATTTTTTTTATTTGAAAACCTACTATAATTGTAGTTCAGTCTTTTGAGAAGCTACGAAAAAAAAAATAGCTTTCTGTATTATTTTTAAGTGTTATTAAAGTCGTATATACGAACACTCCTCTCGCCGTTTTCCCAATTTTAGCCCCTTAAAACAAGAGAAGTGTACAAAATCCGAGAACAAAAAGTAATAAAACAATTAGGTAGAATTAGGCAAAAAACACAGCTTTGAAGTGGGTCGTTTAAGCGTAGAATCTTTACAGCGTAATGTTACAACCCTAGTAATTCCGTCACTACCCGGATGCAAGTCGATGATTCTACCGTACAACCACTTGGCTGGCGGCAAGTTGTCCTCTTTCACTAATACCAAATCGTCGATTTTTGGCTGAACGTTGGTGTGAGCCCATTTATACCTTTGGAAAAACCCTGTCAAATATTCCTGAGACCAACGCCGCCAGAAACTTTGTACCATTCTCTGAGTCAACTGCCACCTGCGAAGACTACCTTCCTTGTCACTTTCGTAGTTATAGTCAGGGGGAAGAACCATCTGTTGACCTACGAGGAAATGACCAGGTGTCAACGGTGCTGCATCATTAGGGTCATCGCTTATCTGGCAAAGAGGCCTCGAGTTTAGGCAAGCCTCCACCTGAGACAACACAGTTGACAACTCCTCGTAAGTCAGAGTAGAGTCTCCTATAACCCGTTTCAGATGATGTTTAATGCTCTTGATCCCTGCCTCCCACAAACCTCCGAAATTTGGAGCGTGGGGAGGTATAAAATGCCATTCTGTGCCATTGGTTGCCAGCACTGCGGCAACTTCGCTTGACATTGAAGAGCTTTCATCTGAAAACAAGACCTGCAACTCTCTCGAAGCTCCTTTGAAATTAGTCCCATTGTCGCTCCAGAGGTGGCTGCAATATCCACGACGAGCAACAAAGCGCTTGAACGCTGCAAGGAAGCCTTGAGAGGTGAGGTCTGAAACTGCTTCAATATGCACCGCCCGAGTAGCCATGCATATGAAGAGACAAATATATCCTTTATAGGATTTATTTCCTCTACCCTTGGAAACCCGTATGTCGATAGGTCCGGCATAATCACAACCAGATATTGAAAATGGTTTAGCTGGAACCACCCTGCACGACGGCAACTGCCCCATAAGATGGTTTCGTACCACTCCTGCGTAACGAATGCATCGCACACAACCCCGAATGTATGCTTTGATCAATGATTTGCCCTTTACTATCCAGTAGTTGCCACGAATGACATTCAAGGTAAGTTGAATGCCACCATGCATTGTTCTTTCGTGAGCGTCCGCTATTATGAGCATAGCAAAGTGCGAATCATGAGGAATGATAATTGGATGCTTTCTCGATTCGTCAAATTCAGAATTCTGGATGCGCCCACCAACTCTCATAACACCGGCATGATCAAGAAAAGGATTCAAAGACACCAAACCACTCTTTTTCTCGACATGCTTGTTTTGTTTGATAGCCTTTATCTCCTCATGAAACCAGCGAGCTTGACAAAGCCTGACGCAAACTTGCGACGAGTCCTTTAGCTCGGAAGCTGTTAAATATGGTTTCATTGACCGAATGTTCTGCGGCAGTCTAAGTTGAAGAAAACGCCTACAATAAGCAACGACCCTGATAAGTTTCCGCAGAGACGAAAACTTGGATTCCAAACTAGCATGGTCATCATCGCTTTCATTGTTGGCTACCGCTGAATGAACTTTGACTGCTTTTTCTTCCAGAGAGGTGAGTGTAGAAACCTTTTTGTACTCTATAGGATCTTCGCGCAACCAGCTGGGTCCCTCTTTCCACAACTTATCCTCCAGTAAAACTGTAGGTGATACCCCGCGCGACGCACAGTCTGCCGGATTTTCACCAGACTGTACGTGACACCATTGCTCAACACCTAAAGAACTTAAAATCTCAGATGTGCGATTGGCAACGAAGGTCTTCCAACGACTTGGACACGATTTTAACCAAGCCAAAACTACCGATGAATCTGTCCAAGCGTGTAAACGTGACTTTGGTAAACCAATCAGTCCCGCAACTTCTACCAACAACCTCGTCACCAGAACGGCACCGCACAATTCCAAACGTGGAATTGAAATCTGCTTTAACGGCGCCACCTTTGTCTTTGCTGTGATTAGATGAGCATGCACATCTCCATGCAAATCCACGACACGCATGTAGACTGCGGCAGCAAAGGCAACGGATGACGCATCACAAAAACCGTGAAGTTCCACTGATTTATCGTTATCTCTACATTGTAGCCAACGAGGAATGCGGAAATTGATCAGTTTCACAAGATCTGCCCTGTAAGTTTCCCACTCATCTCGAAGATGCTGGGGCAGTTCTTCATCCCAATCAAGCTTCGCCAGCCACAATTTTTGTATGAAAACCTTAGAGACAACGACGCATGGCGCTATCCAACCTAGAGGGTCGTACAAACGAGAGATCTCTGATATGACCTTGCGTTTAGTATCAGGCACAGTTTCTGAGGTAAGTTTTACTGTGTACTGAAACTCGTCTGCACTCCTATTCCAAGTTAGACCTAAGATTTTAGTGACTTCATCAGTTTTGATTTCCAAATTCCCGCCAGATCCGTTTCTGAGTACCTCAAGTACTTTGTCACTATTTGAAGTCCATTTTTGCAATGAGAATCCCCCCCTACCTAAAATATCATTAAGTTGATGATAAAGCGTAATAGCTTCCGATTCCGTCTGACATCCTGTCATTAAGTCATCCACATAGAAATCAGACAATACCTTTTCAGCTGCTAATGGATATTTTAAACCTTCATCACAAGCAGTTTGTTGTAATGCTTTAACAGCTAAATAGGGAGCGCAAGAAGTTCCAAAGGTGACTCGAAGAAGTCGAAAATGATCCACTTCCTTTGAAACATCGTTCCTCCATACGATGCGCTGAAAGTCTGTTTCCTTGACTTTGATTTGGCGGTACATCTTGACAATATCCGACCCAAGACATACTGGATGCTGTCGCCATTTTATTACGACATGTCGCAAGTCAGGTTGCAGAGTCGGGCCTACCATTAATGTATCATTCAAGGACACTCCATTAGTGCCCTTGCACGACGCATCAAACACGACCCTGACCTTTGTTGTCGTCCTATCCTCTTTGATGACAGCATGATGGGGTAGATATACCGCGCTAGAATCATTGATCTCGTCTTGATCTACGATTCTCTCCATATGACCTAATGTCAAGTATTCATTGATAACTTCTGAATACTGAGTTTTAAGAGCCGGATCTTTGGATAGCTTTCTCTCGAGCCCATGAAGCCTTTTAATGGCAATATCCTTTGAATGACCATATTTACAGAGCGGATCCTCCTGACGAAATGGCAGACTCACAATATAGCGACCAGTGTCATCTCTTTCAGTGGTAGCCGCAAAGTAAGTCTCACAAGCCTGCTCTTCGGGTGATAATAACCGTTGTTTTGGTACAGGTTCAGCTTCTAATTTCCAGAAACGCTTGAGAAGATCCGTGTCATCCCACTGCGTTGCGTGCATGCTGACAATCACATTATGACAAGCTGCTGACTGAACTTGAACCTGACCCGATATTATCCAACCCAGATGAGTCTCCTGAGCTATTGGTGATCCAGTTGGACTCTTGAGAAGCCCTGTTTTTAAAACTTGAGCGTAGATCTCGGCCCCCAATAAAATATCGATTTTATTTGGTGAAGAATATCCCGGATCAGCCAAAGAAACCCCTTGAAGCTCTGGCCAATCTTCCAAATTGAAACTCCTTTCAGGCAGCACAGTAGTGAGTGTACTCAGTACATGTGCCTGCACCTGAATGATGAAGGTGGGATCATGAATAGACTGAATATTCAGTTGAACCATGTGCCTTGAAACGACACCTTGATCCCCTCCAACACCTGAAACAGAACTTCTTGAAGAGATTTTCTTTAATCTCAACAATTGAACTGCAGACTCCGAAATAAACGAAGCCTGCGAACCCTGGTCCAAAAGTGCTCGTAAAACGTGGGTGTGCCCATTTGATTCAGCCCTTACTAGCGCCGTCGCTAGAAGGACTTGTGTAATATTATCCCTCATCAAATGAGCTGCAATGTTGAGCACGCCTTCGTCCTTTGATGTGCTTGCAGGTGCATGATGGTTTTCAAACCTTGAAGCCTCCGCCTTAGTGGCAATTGCACCAGCGGCACTATTCCTGGGATGCAAAAGAGAGTGGTGTTTGCGGTTGCATACTCGACAGTAAGTGGAAACCCGACAATATTTGACTGAATGTCCCCCCAGACAATTGAAGCAAAGACCGAGTGATTGTACGGTAGCGCGACGTTTATCTGGGTCATCCTTGATAAACATTTTGCAAAAGCAAAGTTTATGATCCTCCTTGCATAAAGGGCACCCGTTATTATTAGAGCAGGTTGACGCTACATGCATAACCTTTGGATTGTTTGAAGAAGCAAACCGCGACTTATTTGGCTCAATGAATTCTAAAGCACGAAACCTTGTCTCTAGAAATTGTTTAAACTCGGCAAAAGTAGGCAGGGTCTCGGATGACTGACAAACCTGCAATTCCCATTGCTTCCGAGACTCTGGATCTAATTTGGAACTAACAATGAATATGATCATGAGATCCCAGGACGCTACATTAATTCCCAAATTCGATAGCTCATTAATGCATTCTGATGTAGTGTCCAAGAGATCCTTGAGAGCGTTTGATGATTCCAAAGTAATGACCTTTTGACCAAATAAGCGCTTTAAAATGCTGTTCGACATGAATCGAATGTTGTTGTACCTTTTGTTCAAAGTTCTCCAGCAAACATCATAATTTGCTTCTGTAATAGGTACATGTCTAACAAGCTGTTCTGCTTCTCCAGACAATTGCGTCTTCAAAAAATGTAAACGTTGTACATCATCCAAAGTAGTGTTTTTGTGAACAAGTGACGTGAAAAGATCCCTAAATGATATCCATAGGTCGCTGGTTCATCCGGCTCGAAGGACCTTGAACAGATTGGTTCAAGTCCCAGGACCCCGGAGCCTATGAATGAATCAAATTAACTCCAGAACGAAGGTATTTATTCAAGGGACCATTTATCTTATATACAAATTCCACAAAATATAGCTAGCGCGATTTAGGTAAAGAAACGCCATCTATCAGTAATTAAAATAAACCATAAATAGCTAACATATTTGGCAGATATCTTGTATCCTATATTGAATAAAGATTTTTTGATTTTGATTGTCTTTTGAGCGACTTCGTTATCCATTGCCGCTTTAACAAAGGCATTTTTGGTTGCACGCCCAAAGAAAACAGCAATGGTTAACAAAGTCGCTAACAAGACAATTACGAGTCGTTCGTTTTAAGTTAAGAAACTTGCCCCCCTGTATGTATGTTTGTCCGTGATTATGTAGAGTTTGGCTGAACCGATTTTGATGCGGTTTTCACAAACGTATTTGTTTGTTACATTCCGCTGCTCCCTTGCACAGTTGGCAGTGATGTGGACTGAGTAAGCGTGTGCACCCGGGTTCGATTCCCGGGCGGGGCAAATATTGATATGTTAAACATCAATGTTTGTTTCCGGTCTGGGTGTGATGTTAGTCTCTGTGTGTGTTTAGGGCAACCAAGATACAGGTTCTTCCTAGTTAGGGGCTCTGAGTGTGATGTGTTGTTTACTTATGTTTACTTATGAAAAGGTTTTAGAACACCTATTTTAACCTGTATACGTTAAAACAGGATGTTTAAAGAGGCATAATAATAGTAGTTTATTCAACAAGGGTGAAAAGTGATGTTTTATGTATGAGGGTGGTCTGTCAAAACCCGAGAGCACAGAAACTTGAACAGATTTTAACCTCACCCGAGGCAGAATAACTTTACCCCCAAGTTGTATATACTGCTTTTTATTCCATCCGACGAGAAAATTCACATATAAAAAGCAGCACCTATGTACCTATCTAATTTTGCTGACCTAACCAGCCAGCTTGTTTTCAATCCAACTTCACTTCAATCATTTATTTTCGTAACTATAATACAATAAGTACATCATAATTGCACAGAGGACATTAATGAATGTATGGAAATTCATTATTGACCGGCTACAAACCGCATGTGAATAATGAGGAACTTTCCGACTAGAGAACAGTAATAAAAAAGTCAACTTTTCGAGTGGATAGGATAAAAAGTAATAAGTACCTTAGGTCTAGCAGGCGCGGCGGGCGCGGCGGGCGCGGCCGCCGCTCGCGACTCTAATACCTCGCTCTCTGTCACCTTCAGCTGCTTAGACAGAGACGACGATAGGTCCCTCTCTAGTGCTGCAAAAATATTATATTCCCCTTACTGTTATATTTGGAAAATTTTAATTGCTGATTGAATTACCTAACTCTCCGTCATCAATATATATAAAACTCTTCCGTTACTGACTGACTGACTGACTGACTGACTGACTGACTGACTGACTGACTGACTGACTGACAGACAACGTAGAGCCGAAACTACTGGGCGTAGCGGGCTGAAATTTTGCATGTAGGTTCCTTAGGGAGTGCAGGTGAGCACTAAGAAGGGATTTCCCGAAATTCCCACGGGAACGGGAATAAATGGGAATTTTGTGTTTATGAGAAATCTGCGCGGGAAAAACCGCGGGGCAGCCTCTAGTCAATATATATAAAACTCTTCCGTTACTGATTGACTGACAGACAACGCAGAGCCGAAACTACTGCGCCTATAAAGCTTAAAATTGGCATGTAGGTTCCTTAGGGAGTGTAGATAAGCACTAAGAGATAATTTCCCGAAATTCCCACAGGAACGGGAAAAAGCGGGATTTTTTTGTGTTTATGAGAAATCTGCGCGGGAGAAACCGCAGGGCAGCCTCTAGTTTTACCATATTTTCTTACTGTTTAAACCTTCTTTGAAATTTTAACTATACCAAACATTTCAAAACCAATATCAACTTAATCGGAACTAATCGAAGGGACGATGTAACTTTGAAGTAGCGTAGCATTAAGGCGGTAACTCTCGGTATGGCGCGAAATTCAAATTTTTTCAAGTTTTTTAATTATTTTGGCGAAAGTATTCATTTTAAATAAAGTTTAAATGAATTCGCGTACGTAAAAACCTATTTCCCAAATTGTGATATATCGTTTTAGAAAGACAGAGTTACCGATTTTGTGTATATTCAAGGAACTTGTTTTTTGGCCTTTTACCCCTTCGACACAAAATCTGTAGGTCTGTCTTCAAAAAACGTTGTATTACAATATAGGAGATGGTTTTTTACATACGCGAATTCATTTAAACTTGATTAAAAATGTATACTTTCGCCAGAATAAATAAAAAACACGAAAAAATTTGAATTTCACGCCATAGCGAGAGTTACCACCTTAACGATAGCAATTTTCTAGCAATATTCCCGATAGCAATACTCCCGACGCTGCAGCCACACGACTCAAGGTGCCACTGGGAACTGACGCGGCATGGTGTCCGTAACCTAAGCCCCGCCCACCGGAGCTTCTTTCCGTGTGCATTGCGTGGGGTATTTTATTGGGCTAGTTACGCTTCTCGAGTATTATTGTTCGTAGATGTGTAGATGTGAAGATAAGCAAAATTTACTCACAGGCAGAACTGCTGACTACAACCGGCTCGGGCGCGGGCTGGCTGGGCGCCGGCTCGGCCGCTGGCAGTTCGCTCAGCTGTAGACAAACAACACATTAATTTAAAAAATTAAAAACTTAGGAATACCCCGACCGCAGAACTAGAGCTGATTATCTGCAAAAGGTCTAGGTTACCTCACTAAATACTTCAATAGCATTGAAATAACAAGGTAGGTACCAAATTTCAAATTGATCGGAAATATGGAAGCTAGTTAGATCCCCTCATCAACTAGAAAAGAGCTGGTGATCTTCAAACCGCTGATCAGATCTTCATCAGACATGGCTAAGAACACTCGGCCTGAAATTATCTATGATACAAAAAAAAAACTAAACGAAAATCGGTTCAGCCGTTTGGGCTCTATGATGCCACAGACAGATACACACGTTAAAATTATAACACCCCTCTCTGAATTTTCGTTCGGGGGTTAAAAACACATATTACGCTCATGCCATCGTTTCTGGTGTAACATTTGAACGTCATAAAGGTTTATTTAGTTGTCTTGTAGAGATGCAAAATATACAATCTATAACAATATCATAAAGAGGAAAGATTTGTTTGTTTGTTTGTAACGAATAGGCTCCGTAAATACTGAACAGATTTGAAAAATTATTTCACTGGTAGGTAGCTACACTATCCCCGAGTAACATAGGCTATATTAGATTTTCAAAATATTTAGGGATCCTTACTTAAACTCGAATAATGTAGCCCAAGGTGCATTATTTTACATATTTTGACAGTTGGTGGTTTGTTATTTTTTATATGCCCATTCTGGACAGTCAAAAGAACATAGTCTATAGAGCCAAAAGTTTAGTAGTATCTTAAATTCTGTGGCGTAACGAAGTTCGCGGTGTTAGCTAGTACTCTATATTTTCAGTTGAGATGGGACTCGAGTCAATTCGACTCAACTATAGCTGATTCGAATCATTCGAGTTCAGCTTCCAAGAATCCTCCATTCGATTTATTATCGCCTTGTAAGAAACACCCTGTATATTTTGCGTCTTATTGTCACAGACTAATTTAGATTTATTTTTTTGTATATTTTGCGTCTTATTGTCACAGACTAGATTTATTTTTTTGTTGTTTAGTCTTTTATTTAAACAGTTTCATTACAGAAATTAAAAAGTGCATTTTTTTTACAAAAAGAGCCTCAACGAACTGCAATGCAATAACAAACATAATCTGAGAACTCTTTTTCGAAGTCAGAAGTTAAAATAGGTACTAAAACCTTCTCCTGAATGTTACAAATACATTACTGAAAACCGCATCAAAATCGTTTCAGCCAAACGCGAGACATGCGTAACATACATACATAAATACATACGGGTCAAACTGATAACCTCTTTTTTTGAAGTCGCTTAAAAAGCACCTCTATATTTATTCAGGTATAACCTGCGCACATAAAGAAACGATTTGAAAATGGCGGCCATTGTTTAGGCTGTGTATCTCTTCTTAACTCTTCCCTCATACTGATAAAGGCGAGATAGCATGCGTTGGGCCGCCATATTCAAATCGCTTCTTTATGTGCGCGACTAAATCATCCATTAGACAGAATTGAAACTCACCATACTGCTAGTATTCGAGTACGAGTTGGACTGGTCGGTGGGAGTGTGAGTGTGCGAGTGCGGCCGCGAGTGCGAGTGCGAGTGCGGCTCGTGGCTGGGCGCGGGCGCCGGCTCCGGCTGTGATGTGATCTGGAATTAAAATTATACAATAAGATATAAAGAGTCAATGGCCGTCTTGCATATGTCGTAGTAAGATTTGATAATAAGGTTTTTTGCAAAAAACCTAGGGATTTTGCCAAAACACGGATAATTTGATATAAGCATTACTTTTTTTTCAATCATCCTGACATAAAGCAGTTTTTTTGCAAAGAACCTAGAATAATTGAAAACTATGAAATCATCCTTTACTTTGATTGGCTAGATTATTGCTTGCTGGTAAACTCTTATTCTGATTGGTTCTGTGGGGATGAAGTAGTAGGGGCTCCCACAGTAGCCCGGAGGATGATCCAACCACGTGTCCAGTCCCGGAGAGTAAATCAAACACCAAATTTCAGGATTAAGTAAAACACTGTATTGTTCAGTCCACAATAATAGTTAGGCACTACGCTTATGTATATAGGTACAAACAGCTGGTATTAAATTATTATAATTCGATAACTCGATGTGTCACGTAAGACGCGTAGCGGTGCACTGAACTAGTTTTTATAAACATGTCGATCTACGTAAGTATGTATAGCGCGGCGTATTCTAAACAATGCGATTAGACAGTTTAAACATCTACTTACGTACTTAATATTAATAAGACGATCGCCACAGTTATATCTAGCGTTAAAGGATATTTTAACGAACGATTTAATTATCAAAATTATTTCAGAATGTCAATATCATGAGCTATCTAGACTACAGAGATATCTAGGCTCTATTAGTATGTGACATAGATCACCTGTTCGCTCGCCGTGGCGGCGGCGAGCTGCAGCGCGTCGTCGGCGCCGAACTGCACGTCGAACACTGCCGCCTCCGGCCCGCCCGGCATCTCCACTGCGCTCGACGGTATCTGTTATTATAATAATAACTAGTCGACCCGGCGAACTTCGTACCGCCTAACCTTTTACTATGTTGTTCATGTATTATACTTATAAACCTTCCTCTTGAATCACTCTATCTATTGAAAAAACCCGCATCAAAATCCTTTGCATAGTTTTAAAGATATAAGCATACATAGGGACAGACGCGGGAACCGACTTTGTTTTATACTATGTATTGATAACGCATCACACTCAGAGCCCCTAACTAGGAAGAACCTGTATCTAGGGTGCCCGACACATGTACAGACAGAGAGGAACATTACACCCAGACCGGAAACAAACATCGATATTCATCATTACAATGTTCGCTCCGCCGGGAATCGAACCCGGGTGCACACACGTCCACATCGCGGCCAACTGAGCCACGGAGCAGTCGAACTATTCAGAAACTTCCGGTTAGTGCCCCTGCCCAATACTGCTCAGCAATTTAAACCATCTAGTTTAGTATACAGGTCTCAATACTCAATCATTTTTTGTATCCACATCTACTATACCGGGTGTTTCTGACAAGGCAGTAATAAATCAAAGGAGGGATTCTGCTCACCATAACTAACAACTTTCCTAAAGCAACATGGGTCAAAATCTCAAAAAAAATAACAGCTGTTCCATACATTGGTTCGATCAGCTGACGGGGTCAATGTACGGGACAGCTCATTTTTGTTTTGAGATTTCGAAAGTTTTCGCTTTGGGAAAGTTGTTAGGTATGGTGAGCAGAATCCCTCCTTTGATTTATTACCACCTTGTCAGAAACACCCTGTATATAAAAAAGAAATCGTGGTTCGTTCGTCTCGCTAAAACTTAAGAATGACCGGGCAGATTTAGCTGATTTTGGATTTGAAATATTCTTAGTAGTCCAGGAAAGGTTTCAAAGGTGAGAAAATATGTAAAAATGAAGGAGAAGTTAGTAAAAACAACAATTTCATTTTCCTTATAAAATGTTCCATTAATGTCCATCCAATTTCCTGTCAATCAAAGGATTGATTTGACGTTGTTTGTTAATTCTTTCAATCTGGGCAAGTCATACAGCCAAGTTTTAAGTGCGTAGGTAGCATAATAATAATCGTGTTAAATCATAATCAAAGGCGATAAAGAGTTTGCCGGGTCAGCTAGTGAAATATAAAACTCACCTTAGAAGGTGGAGGCACCCTAGCCCGCGCGGGCCGCCTCGCCGCTGCCTCGCCGTATACCGTCGCTCCACTCGCGAAAACGCCTGAGGACAAACAAACATACTGACAAACATTTGAACTGCATAATTGTACTTCTTGCCTTACCTTTTTTTTTCTGTAAAAACAGGTTGTACAGTGGCGGACAAGATCGGCGTAACACTTCCGGTTTTTCTGTTTTGCAAAATAACTCTTCTTTGGTAATATAGTCTAGGGCTGACGAAACCATAGACAAATCTGTTACGGCCTCCTAGTCCGTGACTGTACAATGTACATGTGTATGTTGTCCGTATGTAATGTACGTATGTGTGTGTGAGCACCATTCTTTGTATACAGGATGTTACTAGCAAAGCAATAATTAATTTAAGAAGGGATTATGTTCACAATATTCAACAACCTTTTCTAAGCAAAGCAAAGCAAAGTAGCGCCACCAGCAAAAAAAAAATCTTCTAAACTAAAGCAAATATCAAAAATGTCAAACAGTGTTTCACTAGATAATGCAGCCTAGTATTTTTAGGGCACTGTTGTATAGTTTTTAGTTATGATATTATGTTTTTAGTTTAGAAACCAAAGAAAGCTACAAAGTGTTGCTAAAAACGGCCACTTTTAGCAACAAACAGTAGCTTTCTTTAGTCTCTAACCTAAAAGCTATACAACAGTGCCCTAAAAATACTTGGCTACATTATCTAATGGAATAGTGTTTTACATTTTTGATATTAAGCTTCGTTTCAATTTTTTTTAACCCGGGTGGCGCTCCTTAGCTGAGCTATGCCTCTTGAGTATGGCCCACCATACTTCACTGCTGGGCTTGATCCCTCCTCAAATTTATAACAGCCTTGTCAGATACACCCTGTATATGTATGACTCTATGTATGTACCATTCGTCGTCTGTCTGTATGTATGTCTATGTATTAGAACTTACCATTTTGCGCGGGTGTCGGTAGGGGCGGCGTGTAGTAGTTGTCTCGCCGCGCCGACTGCGCCGTCAGCTGAGATAAGTACTGCGTTTGCGCAGCGCTTAGAGTCTTCGACATTGTCATTGGCTGCGGAAAAATTGCATTTCAATAAAAGTTTATATTGGACACAAATATTAAATTTTATTACGCATTTCGTCTTCATCGCGTTTTTTTAACGACTTCAAAAAAGGAGGTTCTCAGTTTTACCTGCATGTATTTTTGTCGGCGATTATCTCGCGTTTAGCTGAACAGAATTTGATGCGGTTCTCAGAAAATTCTTTTTTACATTCAGGTGAAGGTTTCCAAAAAGAGGAAGTGCTCAGTTGATGTATGTGCAAGTTTATTGAAGGCGAGTTCCTTTTTTGTAAAAAAAAAATATTTACTTTTTTTTTAATCTTGTCTCGCTGGCTTTACTTTATGGGTATTAACTCAAGGTATAGTAAGTAATAATAATAATTTATTTAATTCAATCAGGTTTACATACTCAAAATTAATAAGTTATACAAAATTTATTTATAGCTATTTATTTACAACAAAAAGAAAGGCTTAAAAATCATTATTTGAGGGTAGTGTTTGCTAGCGATTCCCGCACTAGGCACAGGCCTGTATCGCGGAAATCAAAACAACGATTGCCACGGAAAGTGATATAGCGTTTTCGCGACCCGCTCTATTCGCTTCTTAATAATTACAAATTGATGTTTGATTATAAATACAAGATGAATTAATTGATTAATAATCAATATATATAAAACTCTTCCGTTACTGACTGACTGACTGACTGACAGACAACGCAGAGCCGAAACTACTGGTCGTAGCGGGCTGAAATTTTGCATGTAGGTTCCTTAGGGAGTGTAGATGAGCACTAAGAAGGGATTTCCCGAAATTCCCACGGGAACGGAAAAAAACGGGAATTTTGTGTTTATGAGAAGTCTGCGCGGGAAATACCGCGGGGCAGCCTCTAGTCCAATATATACAGTGTGTCCGGGGAAGTTATAACATAATTTTAAGGGTGTATTCTATGATCAATTTCATCGATGAAAACACCCCATATGGGGGGTCGCAACCTCACCCCCCCCTCAGTATGACGTTTTTAATTTTTTTTTTGCAAAAATCGACCCCGCCTACTTTTAAATTCACAGTTAAAGGTCTAAGGCTCACAGAACCTTCATTAAGGTCTTGATCCCGTGGGAATTTCGGGAAATCCCTTCTTAGTGCTCACCTGCACTCCCTAAGGAACCTACATGCAAAATTTCAGCCTGCTACGCCCAGTAGTTTCGGCTCTGCGTTGTCTGTCAGTCAGTCAGTCAGTCAGTAACGGAAGAGTTTTATATATATTGACTAGAGGCTGCCCCGCGGTGTTTCCCGCGCAGATTTCTCATTAAAACAAAAATCCCGTTTATTCTCGTTCCCGTAGGAATTTCGGGAAATCCTTTCTTAGTGCTCACCTACACTCCCCAAGGAACCCACGTGCCAATTTTCAGCTTTTTACGCCCAGTAGTTTTGGCTCTGCGTTGTCTGTCAGTCAGTCAGTCAGTCAGTCAGTCAGTCAGTCAGTCAGTCACTAACGGAAGAGTTTTATATATATAGATAGTTATTCATGCAAATTATATTAAAAAATTAATCATGCAGTGTTAAAAGTATATAAAAAAAAAATTATTAACTGACGAACGATATTAAAACGTTACCTGATGCTGGGCGTAACCGCCGAGCGTTTCCGGCTGAGGGGCCGCCGCCGCGACCGGACCCGCCGTAGAAATACCCATTTGCTGAAACAACAATAATTATTATCATTTCTTTTTAACCGACTTCAAAAAAAGGAGGTTATAAGTTTGACCTGTATGTATGTATGTTTGTCCGCGATTATCTCGCGTTTGGCTGAACCGATTTTGATGCGGTTTTCAGAAATGTATTTGTTACATTCAGGAGAAGGTTTAAGTACCTATTTTAACCGACTTCGAAAAAGAGGAAGTTCCCAGATTGTGTGTGTGTCAGTTTGTTGAAGGCGGGTCTCTTTTTGCAAAAAATAAATTATTTACAAAAAAGGAACCCGCCTTCAATATACTGGACACACATCAACTGAGCACTTCCTCTTTATAGAATTCGGTTAAAATAGGTACTAAAACCTTCTCCTGAATGTAACAAATACTTATCTGAAAATCGCATCAAAATCGGTTCAGCCAAACGCGAGATAATCGCGGACAGACATACATACATACAAACATGCATACATGCAGGTCAAAATGATAACCTCCTTTTTTGAAGTCGGTTAATGACAGGGCATCACTATCAGAGCCTTCTACTAGGTAGAACCTGTATCTAGGGTGCCCGAAACACACACAGAGACTAACATTACACCCAGACCGGGAAACAAACATCGATATTCATCATAACAATTTTCGCCCCGCCGGACATCGAACCCAGGTGCACCGCGTCTCAGTCCACATCACTGCTAACTGAGCTACGGAGCAGTCAAAACTATGGAAGTGGAGTGGAGTCTGTATGTTAAGATTTCACGCCAAACTACTATACCGATATAACTGAAAATTAGTAGGTAAGTAATTAGCTTTGACCTCGAGGAAGACATAGGCAATTTTTTTCCCAAAAAAAAAAACACAAGAAAAAAAAAGTAGTTTAATATAAGAAGACTGATTGACCAAATGACTGATGGCCTGATTGAAGTACAGTGGCGGAGACGATCGGCGTAACACTTCCGGTTTTTCTGTATTGCAAAATAGCTCCTGTTCTTTGGTAATACAGTCTAGGGCTGACGAAACCATAGACAAATCTGTTACGGCCTCCTAGTCCGTGACTACATACCTGTGGCGGTGCGACGTGATTCGGATTGTGGTATGTGTATGATACAATTTGTTCAGCACTTTCTGCATCCCAGTCCTGAGAACAAAATAAAATATTAAAATAAATGCTAATACAACTCGTCGGCCATCTTGATTTTCCTGTTTTGGAGTTTTATTGACGTCAGATTAGCTTATGTATTGTTAGGCTCTCTGAACGTTTAATACAAAATTTCAGTTCAATCGGTTAAAGAAATCTACTTCAAAATTGAGTTAAAAGATTTCACCCAAGCATCATACATACATACATACATAGAAAGTTAAATAAAAGCTTTGGGAAGCTACACTATCCTCGGTTGAGATATGCTATAGAATCTATACCAATACTAGAGGCTGCCCCGCGGTTTTTCCCGCGCAGATTTCTCATAAACACAAACATCCCGTTTTCTCCCGTTCCCGTGGGAATTTCGGAAAATCCCTTCTTAGTGCTCACCTACACTACCCAAGGAACCCACGTGCCAATTTTCAGCTTTCTACGCCCAGTAGTTTCGGCTCTGCGTTGTCTGTCAGTCAGTCAGTCAGTCAGTCAGTCAGTCAGTCAGTCAGTCAGTAACGGAAGAGTTTTATATATATTGATTATAAAGAGGAAAGATTTGTTTGTTTGTAACGAATAGGCTCCGGAAATACTGAACCGATTTGAAAAATTCTTTCACTGGTAGGAAGCTACATTAACCCCGAGTGTCATAGGCTATATTAGATTTTAAAAAAAATAGGGATCCTTACCTAAACTCAAATAATGTAACCCAAGGTGCAATATTTTTTCCGTTGTTTACATATTTTGACAGGTGGTTTGTTGTTGTTGTTTGTTTTTTATTCGGTCATTCTGGGCAGTCAAAAGAACATAGTCTATAGAGCCAAGTCTTTTGTAATATCTTATACTAGAGGCTGCCCCGCGGTATTTCCCGCGCAGATTTCTCATAAACACAAAAATCCCGTTTTTTCCCGTTCCCGTGGGAATTTCGGGAAATCCTTTCTTAGAGCTCACCTACACTCCCTAAGGAACCTACATGCCAAATTTCAGCTTTGTACGCTAAGTAGTTTCGGCTCTGCGTTGTCTGTCAGTCAGTCAGTCAGTAACGGGAGAGTTTTATATATATTGATTCTATGGCTTAACCAAGAAAGCCGGGAAAGCTCGTACATACATACATAGAAAGTTAAATAAAAGCTTTGGGAAGCTACACTATCCTCGGTTGAGTAACATAGGTTATAGAATCAATATATATATATATATAAAACTCTTCCGTTACTGACTGACTGACAGACAACGCAGAGCCGGAACTACTGGGCGTACAAAGCTGAAATTTGGTACGTGGGTTCCTTGGGGAGTGTAGTTGAGCACTAAGAAGGGATTTCCTGAAATTCCCACGGGAACGGGAAAAAACTGAATTTTTGTGTTTATGAGAAATCTGCGCGGGTGAAACCGCGGGGCAGCCTCTAGTATTCTCATAAATTCATAACGCAGGTTGGTACGAAGTTCTTTGAGTCAGCTAGTATAAGTATTTCTACAATTTTACCGTAGAATTGGCGGCCGGCGGCTCGGCGTCTCCGGCCGCGTTCGTCTGAGCACTGTTGCTTGGTGTGAACACCTGAAATTTTATTATACTATTAGTTACATCATAGACTTGAGAGCCAGTTTACAGCGATGCTAGCGCCATTCTCGAAAAAAAAAACTTATAAACTAAGGCAAATATAAAAAATGTGGCACAGTATGACACTAGATAATCTTGCTTCGTATTTTTTGACCACAGTTATGTAGTCCTAAGTAAAAAGAACGAAATAATATTATTACGATTATTGCCAAAAGTGGCCACTTTTAGCAACACTTTGTAGCTTTCTTTGGTCTTTAACATAATAAAAGCTATGCAACAGTGCCCTAAAAATACTAGGCTACATTATTAGTGTCATACTGTGCCACATTTTTGATATTTGCCTTAGTTTAGAAGATATTCATATTTTTCGCGAATGGCGCTAGCATCGCTGTAAACTGGCTATTAAGAAGTACTACCTTTTTATGGACTTGGTCAAACAGACGGTGCTAAAGCTATATAAGTGTGACAGGGTCAACGTAAACACGTTTGAGAAAGCAGCTTCTGTACCCATTTGAGCCAGTGGGCTTCAGTGATGAAAGTCAGTTCAGTGGGCATACTGAAGCGCCCTCTGTAGAACTGTCTGTTCGAAATCTCGCGATAATGGCGGAACACATGCCTTGTGTTCGTTCAGCTTAAAAATTATAAAATAATGTACTATAATCACTTGTGATCAATAAGAATCATCGGTGAAGTGTTTCTATTTGAATGGTCGTGTTTTAAACTAAAAAAACTAGAAGTTGTAGACATTTTGTGAAGACTTTGAGAAGTGTGTGCGAGAAACCATCTGGATTGCCTTGCCATGGATGGTAAATTTCTGATCGAGGACATCAAGTGTCAGTAAATACTGCATCCTTCCACCATGTCTTTCATTGTCTGCACATTTTTAATAAAGAAAAAATACAGTCCACTTTAATCGTTGCGAACCAATTGCGGTTCCTTCAAACTTTAGGCGCGACCAGTCTCTGTGTGTGTTCGGGCACCCTAGATACAGTTCTTCCTAGTTAGGGGCTCTGAGTGTATTGTTCCCATGGGAATTTCGGGAAATCCCTCCTTAGTGCTCACCTACACTCCCCAAGGAACCCACCTGCCAATTTTTAGCCCGCTACGCCAAGTAGTTTTGGCTCTGCGTTGTCTGTCAGTCAGTCAGTCAGTAACGGAAGAGTTTTATATATATTGACTAGAGGCTGCCCCGCGGTTTCACCCGCGCATATTTCTAATAAACACAAAAATCATATTTTTTCCCGTTACCATGGGAATTTCGGGAAATCCTTTCTTAGTGCTCCCCTACACCCTCTAAGGAACCCACGTGCAAAATTTCAGCCCGCTACGCCCAGTAGTTTTGGCTCTGCGTTGTCTGTCAGTCAGTCAGTCAGTCAGTCAGTAACGGAAGAGTTTTATATATATTGATTTGTGTGTGTGTAATGTAGCAAGTCCGACGACGAACCAAAGTTACTGATGTCGGAAAAAGAATAACGGGTATGAGGTGGAGGTGGGCGGGACACTTGGCCAGGCGTAAAGACGGCAGGTGGACGACAGCGGTCACAGAGTGGTGGCCTAGAGACGGACGACGTGGAGTAGGCAGACCACCAGCCCGATGGTCTGACGACATAGTGAAGGTCGCCGGTAGACAGTGGATCAGACTGGCGCGGGACCGTGGTGCGTGGCGTGCGAGAGAAGAGGCCTATGTCCAGCAGTGGGCTCTTACGGGCTGATGATGATGAATGTAGCCAGTAGCTGGCACTGCAACAGTACCTTGGTGTCGGCGAGCGAGCCGGACCACTCCTCGTTGTCCCAGTCCTCGGCGGCGGGAACACTATGTGTGTAATGTAGCAAGTGGCTGGCACTGCTACTGTACCTTGGTGTCGGCGAGCGAGCCGGACCACTCCTCGTTGTCCCAGTCCTCGGCGGCGGGAACACTATGTGTGTAATGTAGCCAGTAGCTGGCACTGCAACAGTACCTTGGTGTCGGCGAGCGAGCCGGACCACTCCTCGTTGTCCCAGTCCTCGGCGGCGGGAACACTATGTGTGTAATGTAGCCAGTAGCTGGCACTGCTACTGTACCTTGGTGTCGGCGAGCGAGCCGGACCACTCCTCGTTGTCCCAGTCCTCGGCGGCGGGAACACTATGTGTGTAATGTAGCCAGTAGCTGGCACTGCTACTGTACCTTGGTGTCGGCGAGCGAGCCGGACCACTCCTCGTTGTCCCAGTCCTCGGCGGCGGGAACACTATGTGTGTAATGTAGCCAGTAGCTGGCACTGCTACTGTACCTTGGTGTCGGCGAGCGAGCCGGACCACTCCTCGTTGTCCCAGTCCTCGGCGGCGGGGAACACTATGTGTGTAATGTAGCCAGTGGCTGGCACTGCTACTGTACCTTGGTGTCGGCGAGCGAGCCGGACCACTCCTCGTTGTCCCAGTCCTCGGCGGCGGGAACACTATGTGTGTAATGTAGCCAGTAGCTGGCACTGCTACTGTACCTTGGTGTCGGCGAGCGAGCCGGACCACTCCTCGTTGTCCCAGTCCTCGGCGGCGGGAACACTATGTGTGTAATGTAGCCAGTAGCTGGCACTGCTACTGTACCTTGGTGTCGGCGAGCGAGCCGGACCACTCCTCGTTGTCCCAGTCCTCGGCGGCGGGGAACACTATGTGTGTAATGTAGCCAGTGGCTGGCACTGCTACTGTACCTTGGTGTCGGCGAGCGAGCCGGACCACTCCTCGTTGTCCCAGTCCTCGGCGGCGGGAACACTATGTGTGTAATGTAGCCAGTAGCTGGCACTGCTACTGTACCTTGGTGTCGGCGAGCGAGCCGGACCACTCCTCGTTGTCCCAGTCCTCGGCGGCGGGAACACTATGTGTGTAATGTAGCCAGTAGCTGGCACTGCTACTGTACCTTGGTGTCGGCGAGCGAGCCGGACCACTCCTCGTTGTCCCAGTCCTCGGCGGCGGGAACACTATGTGTGTAATGTAGCCAGTAGCTGGCACTGCTACTGTACCTTGGTGTCGGCGAGCGAGCCGGACCACTCCTCGTTGTCCCAGTCCTCGGCGGCGGGGAACACTATGTGTGTAATGTAGCCAGTGGCTGGCACTGCTACTGTACCTTGGTGTCGGCGAGCGAGCCGGACCACTCCTCGTTGTCCCAGTCCTCGGCGGCGGGAACACTATGTGTGTAATGTAGCCAGTAGCTGGCACTGCTACTGTACCTTGGTGTCGGCGAGCGAGCCGGACCACTCCTCGTTGTCCCAGTCCTCGGCGGCGGGAACACTATGTGTGTAATGTAGCCAGTGGCTGGCACTGCTACTGTACCTTGGTGTCGGCGAGCGAGCCGGACCACTCCTCGTTGTCCCAGTCCTCGGCGGCGGGGAACACTATGTGTGTAATGTAGCCAGTGGCTGGCACTGCTACTGTACCTTGGTGTCGGCGAGCGAGCCGGACCACTCCTCGTTGTCCCAGTCCTCGGCGGCGGGAACACTATGTGTGTAATGTAGCCAGTAGCTGGCACTGCTACTGTACCTTGGTGTCGGCGAGCGAGCCGGACCACTCCTCGTTGTCCCAGTCCTCGGCGGCGGGAACACTATGTGTGTAATGTAGCAAGTGGCTGGCACTGCTACTGTACCTTGGTGTCGGCGAGCGAGCCGGACCACTCCTCGTTGTCCCAGTCCTCGGCGGCGGGAACACTATGTGTGTAATGTAGCCAGTAGCTGGCACTGCTACTGTACCTTGGTGTCGGCGAGCGAGCCGGACCACTCCTCGTTGTCCCAGTCCTCGGCGGCGGGAACACTATGTGTGTAATGTAGCCAGTAGCTGGCACTGCTACTGTACCTTGGTGTCGGCGAGCGAGCCGGACCACTCCTCGTTGTCCCAGTCCTCGGCGGCGGGGAACACTATGTGTGTAATGTAGCCAGTGGCTGGCACTGCTACTGTACCTTGGTGTCGGCGAGCGAGCCGGACCACTCCTCGTTGTCCCAGTCCTCGGCGGCGGGAACACTATGTGTGTAATGTAGCCAGTAGCTGGCACTGCTACTGTACCTTGGTGTCGGCGAGCGAGCCGGACCACTCCTCGTTGTCCCAGTCCTCGGCGGCGGGAACACTATGTGTGTAATGTAGCCAGTAGCTGGCACTGCTACTGTACCTTGGTGTCGGCGAGCGAGCCGGACCACTCCTCGTTGTCCCAGTCCTCGGCGGCGGGAACACTATGTGTGTAATGTAGCCAGTAGCTGGCACTGCTACTGTACCTTGGTGTCGGCGAGCGAGCCGGACCACTCCTCGTTGTCCCAGTCCTCGGCGGCGGGGAACACTATGTGTGTAATGTAGCCAGTGGCTGGCACTGCTACTGTACCTTGGTGTCGGCGAGCGAGCCGGACCACTCCTCGTTGTCCCAGTCCTCGGCGGCGGGAACACTATGTGTGTAATGTAGCCAGTAGCTGGCACTGCTACTGTACCTTGGTGTCGGCGAGCGAGCCGGACCACTCCTCGTTGTCCCAGTCCTCGGCGGCGGGGAACACTATGTGTGTAATGTAGCCAGTGGCTGGCACTGCTACTGTACCTTGGTGTCGGCGAGCGAGCCGGACCACTCCTCGTTGTCCCAGTCCTCGGCGGCGGGAACACTATGTGTGTAATGTAGCCAGTAGCTGGCACTGCTACTGTACCTTGGTGTCGGCGAGCGAGCCGGACCACTCCTCGTTGTCCCAGTCCTCGGCGGCGGGGAACACTATGTGTGTAATGTAGCCAGTGGCTGGCACTGCTACTGTACCTTGGTGTCGGCGAGCGAGCCGGACCACTCCTCGTTGTCCCAGTCCTCGGCGGCGGGAACACTATGTGTGTAATGTAGCCAGTAGCTGGCACTGCTACTGTACCTTGGTGTCGGCGAGCGAGCCGGACCACTCCTCGTTGTCCCAGTCCTCGGCGGCGGGAACACTATGTGTGTAATGTAGCCAGTAGCTGGCACTGCTACTGTACCTTGGTGTCGGCGAGCGAGCCGGACCACTCCTCGTTGTCCCAGTCCTCGGCGGCGGGAACACTATGTGTGTAATGTAGCCAGTAGCTGGCACTGCTACTGTACCTTGGTGTCGGCGAGCGAGCCGGACCACTCCTCGTTGTCCCAGTCCTCGGCGGCGGGAACACTATGTGTGTAATGTAGCCAGTAGCTGGCACTGCTACTGTACCTTGGTGTCGGCGAGCGAGCCGGACCACTCCTCGTTGTCCCAGTCCTCGGCGGCGGGAACACTATGTGTGTAATGTAGCAAGTGGCTGGCACTGCTACTGTACCTTGGTGTCGGCGAGCGAGCCGGACCACTCCTCGTTGTCCCAGTCCTCGGCGGCGGGAACACTATGTGTGTAATGTAGCCAGTAGCTGGCACTGCTACTGTACCTTGGTGTCGGCGAGCGAGCCGGACCACTCCTCGTTGTCCCAGTCCTCGGCGGCGGGAACACTATGTGTGTAATGTAGCCAGTAGCTGGCACTGCTACTGTACCTTGGTGTCGGCGAGCGAGCCGGACCACTCCTCGTTGTCCCAGTCCTCGGCGGCGGGAACACTATGTGTGTAATGTAGCAAGTGGCTGGCACTGCTACTGTACCTTGGTGTCGGCGAGCGAGCCGGACCACTCCTCGTTGTCCCAGTCCTCGGCGGCGGGAACACTATGTGTGTAATGTAGCCAGTGGCTGGCACTGCTACTGTACCTTGGTGTCGGCGAGCGAGCCGGACCACTCCTCGTTGTCCCAGTCCTCGGCGGCGGGAACACTATGTGTGTAATGTAGCAAGTGGCTGGCACTGCTACTGTACCTTGGTGTCGGCGAGCGAGCCGGACCACTCCTCGTTGTCCCAGTCCTCGGCGGCGGGAACACTATGTGTGTAATGTAGCAAGTGGCTGGCACTGCTACTGTACCTTGGTGTCGGCGAGCGAGCCGGACCACTCCTCGTTGTCCCAGTCCTCGGCGGCGGGAACACTATGTGTGTAATGTAGCAAGTGGCTGGCACTGCTACTGTACCTTGGTGTCGGCGAGCGAGCCGGACCACTCCTCGTTGTCCCAGTCCTCGGCGGCGGGAACACTATGTGTGTAATGTAGCAAGTGGCTGGCACTGCTACTGTACCTTGGTGTCGGCGAGCGAGCCGGACCACTCCTCGTTGTCCCAGTCCTCGGCGGCGGGAACACTATGTGTGTAATGTAGCAAGTGGCTGGCACTGCTACTGTACCTTGGTGTCGGCGAGCGAGCCGGACCACTCCTCGTTGTCCCAGTCCTCGGCGGCGGGAACACTATGTGTGTAATGTAGCAAGTGGCTGGCACTGCTACTGTACCTTGGTGTCGGCGAGCGAGCCGGACCACTCCTCGTTGTCCCAGTCCTCGGCGGCGGGAACACTATGTGTGTAATGTAGCCAGTAGCTGGCACTGCTACTGTACCTTGGTGTCGGCGAGCGAGCCGGACCACTCCTCGTTGTCCCAGTCCTCGGCGGCGGGAACACTATGTGTGTAATGTAGCCAGTAGCTGGCACTGCTACTGTACCTTGGTGTCGGCGAGCGAGCCGGACCACTCCTCGTTGTCCCAGTCCTCGGCGGCGGGAACACTATGTGTGTAATGTAGCCAGTAGCTGGCACTGCTACTGTACCTTGGTGTCGGCGAGCGAGCCGGACCACTCCTCGTTGTCCCAGTCCTCGGCGGCGGGAACACTATGTGTGTAATGTAGCCAGTAGCTGGCACTGCTACTGTACCTTGGTGTCGGCGAGCGAGCCGGACCACTCCTCGTTGTCCCAGTCCTCGGCGGCGGGAACACTATGTGTGTAATGTAGCCAGTAGCTGGCACTGCTACTGTACCTTGGTGTCGGCGAGCGAGCCGGACCACTCCTCGTTGTCCCAGTCCTCGGCGGCGGGAACACTATGTGTGTAATGTAGCAAGTGGCTGGCACTGCTACTGTACCTTGGTGTCGGCGAGCGAGCCGGACCACTCCTCGTTGTCCCAGTCCTCGGCGGCGGGAACACTATGTGTGTAATGTAGCCAGTAGCTGGCACTGCTACTGTACCTTGGTGTCGGCGAGCGAGCCGGACCACTCCTCGTTGTCCCAGTCCTCGGCGGCGGGAACACTATGTGTGTAATGTAGCAAGTGGCTGGCACTGCTACTGTACCTTGGTGTCGGCGAGCGAGCCGGACCACTCCTCGTTGTCCCAGTCCTCGGCGGCGGGAACACTATGTGTGTAATGTAGCCAGTAGCTGGCACTGCTACTGTACCTTGGTGTCGGCGAGCGAGCCGGACCACTCCTCGTTGTCCCAGTCCTCGGCGGCGGGAACACTATGTGTGTAATGTAGCAAGTGGCTGGCACTGCTACTGTACCTTGGTGTCGGCGAGCGAGCCGGACCACTCCTCGTTGTCCCAGTCCTCGGCGGCGGGAACACTATGTGTGTAATGTAGCAAGTGGCTGGCACTGCTACTGTACCTTGGTGTCGGCGAGCGAGCCGGACCACTCCTCGTTGTCCCAGTCCTCGGCGGCGGGAACACTATGTGTGTAATGTAGCCAGTAGCTGGCACTGCTACTGTACCTTGGTGTCGGCGAGCGAGCCGGACCACTCCTCGTTGTCCCAGTCCTCGGCGGCGGGAACACTATGTGTGTAATGTAGCCAGTAGCTGGCACTGCTACTGTACCTTGGTGTCGGCGAGCGAGCCGGACCACTCCTCGTTGTCCCAGTCCTCGGCGGCGGGAACACTATGTGTGTAATGTAGCAAGTGGCTGGCACTGCTACTGTACCTTGGTGTCGGCGAGCGAGCCGGACCACTCCTCGTTGTCCCAGTCCTCGGCGGCGGGAACACTATGTGTGTAATGTAGCAAGTGGCTGGCACTGCTACTGTACCTTGGTGTCGGCGAGCGAGCCGGACCACTCCTCGTTGTCCCAGTCCTCGGCGGCGGGAACACTATGTGTGTAATGTAGCAAGTGGCTGGCACTGCTACTGTACCTTGGTGTCGGCGAGCGAGCCGGACCACTCCTCGTTGTCCCAGTCCTCGGCGGCGGGAACACTATGTGTGTAATGTAGCCAGTAGCTGGCACTGCTACTGTACCTTGGTGTCGGCGAGCGAGCCGGACCACTCCTCGTTGTCCCAGTCCTCGGCGGCGGGAACACTATGTGTGTAATGTAGCCAGTAGCTGGCACTGCTACTGTACCTTGGTGTCGGCGAGCGAGCCGGACCACTCCTCGTTGTCCCAGTCCTCGGCGGCGGGAACACTATGTGTGTAATGTAGCCAGTAGCTGGCACTGCTACTGTACCTTGGTGTCGGCGAGCGAGCCGGACCACTCCTCGTTGTCCCAGTCCTCGGCGGCGGGAACACTATGTGTGTAATGTAGCCAGTAGCTGGCACTGCTACTGTACCTTGGTGTCGGCGAGCGAGCCGGACCACTCCTCGTTGTCCCAGTCCTCGGCGGCGGGAACACTATGTGTGTAATGTAGCCAGTAGCTGGCACTGCTACTGTACCTTGGTGTCGGCGAGCGAGCCGGACCACTCCTCGTTGTCCCAGTCCTCGGCGGCGGGAACACTATGTGTGTAATGTAGCCAGTAGCTGGCACTGCTACTGTACCTTGGTGTCGGCGAGCGAGCCGGACCACTCCTCGTTGTCCCAGTCCTCGGCGGCGGGAACACTATGTGTGTAATGTAGCCAGTAGCTGGCACTGCTACTGTACCTTGGTGTCGGCGAGCGAGCCGGACCACTCCTCGTTGTCCCAGTCCTCGGCGGCGGGGAACACTATGTGTGTAATGTAGCCAGTGGCTGGCACTGCTACTGTACCTTGGTGTCGGCGAGCGAGCCGGACCACTCCTCGTTGTCCCAGTCCTCGGCGGCGGGAACACTATGTGTGTAATGTAGCCAGTAGCTGGCACTGCTACTGTACCTTGGTGTCGGCGAGCGAGCCGGACCACTCCTCGTTGTCCCAGTCCTCGGCGGCGGGAACACTATGTGTGTAATGTAGCAAGTGGCTGGCACTGCTACTGTACCTTGGTGTCGGCGAGCGAGCCGGACCACTCCTCGTTGTCCCAGTCCTCGGCGGCGGGAACACTATGTGTGTAATGTAGCCAGTAGCTGGCACTGCTACTGTACCTTGGTGTCGGCGAGCGAGCCGGACCACTCCTCGTTGTCCCAGTCCTCGGCGGCGGGAACACTATGTGTGTAATGTAGCCAGTAGCTGGCACTGCTACTGTACCTTGGTGTCGGCGAGCGAGCCGGACCACTCCTCGTTGTCCCAGTCCTCGGCGGCGGGAACACTATGTGTGTAATGTAGCCAGTAGCTGGCACTGCTACTGTACCTTGGTGTCGGCGAGCGAGCCGGACCACTCCTCGTTGTCCCAGTCCTCGGCGGCGGGAACACTATGTGTGTAATGTAGCCAGTAGCTGGCACTGCTACTGTACCTTGGTGTCGGCGAGCGAGCCGGACCACTCCTCGTTGTCCCAGTCCTCGGCGGCGGGAACACTATGTGTGTAATGTAGCCAGTAGCTGGCACTGCTACTGTACCTTGGTGTCGGCGAGCGAGCCGGACCACTCCTCGTTGTCCCAGTCCTCGGCGGCCGGGAACGCGTCGCCGCCCACCGCCGCGCCCCCCACGCCGCCCGCGCCGCCCGCGCCTGATAATTGCATTTATTATTGCTAAGTTAATATTAAATACCTCTTACTTCTATGAAACATCCTGTATAAATCTGTTTGAAATCATATGAAACATCCTGTATAAATCTGTTTGAAATCTATGAAACATACTGTATTAATCGTATGAAACATCCTGTATAAATCTGTTTGAAATCGTATGAAACATCCTGTTTAAATCGTATGAAACTACGAACAAGTAATACTCAATAACTAGCCCAATAAAATGAGCAAATGGCAAAAGTGGCACGGTGGGAGGAGCCCAGATTACAGACATCATGCCGCGTTAGTCACGTGGCTGCAGCAACGGGAGCATATTACATTATTTTGTGTATTTCTGTTTTGACTTTACAAATATGTCTTCGTGCATTGTATAATGTTGCAGAAGCCATACAGACCAGAAAAATACTTACATCACCTCTCATTAATAAGTTATAAAATATTTGAAGTCACCCTTGTTGATCGCCATCTAGTAGCGATAATATGTACCAGCCAAGAGCGAGGGAGACAGCTCACTGCATTGTCGACAGGCACATGCGCAGCGGACAATAGCGAGCAAGCGCCGTCTATGAGAATGTGTGAGTGCTTCGTTGCAATTGCAGTTAATTTGTGTGCGTAAGTGGAACCAAAATCGAAGCGGTTTTGTAAACGAGTTACACTTCTTGAGTATTAATTGTTCGTAGCAAGTAAAGTAAAGAATAGAAGAATTCATGCTTGGTAGTAGTATATACTGGAAGATAAATTTTTTAG